>PVIR01001716.1:56146-116523 GCA_004026965.1 Petromus typicus | reverse complement strand
GGCGTGGAGACTCACGCCCAGCAGCAACCAGTACCACATACCACAGTGCCGGGCGTGGTGGCTCACACCTGTAATCCCAGCACTCGGGAGGCAGAGGCAGGAGGATTGCTGTGATGTGAGTTTGAGGCTGAGCTCAGGGCCAGCCTGAACCACAAAGCGAAACCCTGTCTCAAAAAACCTAAAAAAAAAAAAAAAAAAAGATAGAATTAGAAGATGTTGCATCTTCTCAAGTCTTTTCTGTAAGAAACCAGAAACATGTTCTTCTCTGTTATTAGACATTACTTATTCTTAAAACAAAGTACCTTATGAATACTTCACTATCTAATTAAATGGTAGGCTATTTGTCTCATAAATGCTTAATGTTCACTGCATATAATAATTACATCCAACCTCAGTATCTTGAAACAGCTCATCAAAATTAAGCTACGCTTTAATGCCCATAATTTGACATTTTTATTTAGTACAGGAAAGGATGGAAGCTGGAGAACTTTATGAACTTCTTGGTTCACCCAAGACAAGAATTAGATGGTGATTATAAAGACAATATTCCTAGAAACTAAGTCCTGCTACGTGAACTCAGTGAGTGCAGGAGCAGTGTGCAGGTATCTTGTCTATAGGGCAACTCGACTCTGAAGCCCTGAGGTATCTCTTAGTACATAAATAAGAGACAGAGGATTGAAAGATGATTAACAGGGAAGTAAAATGAATATTTTAAGAAGGTCACAGAGGGATATTTATTTACTTGTTTTATGGTGCTAGTGACTAAACCTCATGTGTGCTATCAAAGTTTCTACCACTGGACTAAATCCCCAGCTGCCGAAAAACCTTCCCCAACTCCCATTTATTGAATTTATTGTACATTTTAGGAATATATTATGATCACATTCAACATTAAAAATTTGTACCTGTACATGATATATCTTGATTCTAATTTTTTCCCATTTCCCTGTCCTCCTTACCACCCCCTCCCTTAGGTGCATAAGCTGTGTTTCCATTTATTATGTTTTTACTTTGAATGTAGTTCAAATGGTACTCTCTTTCACTCCTCAGATTCTAGTCTTTAAAATTATATGAGTTTTGGACCGGGGATCTAGCTCAGTGGTTCCAGAGCCTGTCTTGCAAGTGCAAGGACCCAGGTTCTATCTCTGGTATCCACATAACAATACTGGGCATGGAGACTCATGCCCAGCAGCAATCAGTACCACATTCCACAGTGCCAGGCATGGTGGCTCACGCCTGTAATCCCAGCACTCAGGAGGCAGAGGCAGGAGGATTGGTGTGATGTGAGTTTGAGGCTGAGCTCAGGGCCAGCCTGAACCACAAAGCGAGACCCTGTCTCAAAAAAACCTTAAAAAAAAATAAATAAAATAAAATTATATGAGTTTATCTAATCTGTTATAGGTAACTGAAAAAATATAATCTGTTCCCTGATTCATTCTATCTACAACTAAATAATAAGCATTTTCTACAGCACTGGGAACCCTATAGCAAATAAAACAGTCAATCCCAGAATATAAATTTATATTCTATTTGTCATGTATTGGCAATAAATAAAATGCATAGCATTTAATATTATAATATGTGTAATATATTATAGAAAGTATAATAAATTAGAGAAAGTATAATCAGTCAGAAAAAATATTTAAGGAATATATAGGACAGAAGAAGATGGGATCATATGGAGTCCATTGCTAGACTAATAAAGAAAAGACATAAAAAAGAATAGATCTTCTTTTACATAGATGAAGGGAAAGAATCTGCCCAGAGGGGTGAGAAGCAGGAGACAGAGAGTCGGAAGGTACTGGAAGGCAGAGTTTTGAGAGCCACGGAAGAAAGTAACTCCCAGAGGGATGAGGAATCATCTTCCAGTGCTGCTGAGAAGGGTGAGTATGGTCAGACATGAGGAAGGGGTTTAATACTACAGAGAGTCATTGTAGTAAGTTTAACAAAAATGATTTTAATGACAAAGAGCCTCCAAAAGTTTTGGGGCAAAAAGCATGTTTGGAATAGATTCAAATAAAAATAAATATAAATCATCCCATGAAAGGAAAGGGAGAAATGGAGGGTAGCTAGAAGCAGAAATGAATGTATGAGGTTTTATTTTTCTTTTTCCAAGTTTTGGAGTCATTATTTCTTCTAAGTATTAATATAAGAGGTGGATAAAGAGAGAATGAGAAAGAGTAAGAGCAAGACTGAGAGAGAGAGAGAGAGAGAGAGAGAGAGTTTGGTTGAGTTAGAAGCACAAAAGTTCATCTATTCCAAGGCAACAGGAAAAGAGGTAACATTGAAAGACACAGATAGGGACAGATGGTTAGATATGTTAGCGGGAGCCCATGGGAGTGCCTGAGATGACTTCTAAATTTCCAGTCAAAGAGGAAATAATGTCACTAGGCAAGGAGGAGCTTGATAAATGGGTGGAGATTCTGGAAAGTTTGGGTGGGAGAGTAGCATGAGTACTTATCTAGAAAAATGTTGAGAGGAAATAGACTGACACCCGACTTTGGGATTTAACTGTCTTAAGAGAGAATATAGGGATAATGTGGCAAAGAATGAAACACCTGAAATTTCCATGAGATCTACGCAAGGCTGAAGCACTTAAAAGCCAGAGGTGGTAGTTAGGGGAACAGAAAATGTTAACATGATTGTGGAAAACCGCAGTCAAATAAGGGAGCTCTCTTGGAAGTTCAACATTAATAAAACATGTAGAATGAGGGCTAACATAGGCCAAAAAAGTCCACAGTCATATGGACATGAAAGATGTGGAATGGCTTGGGAGAACAAGGCTATCTGCAGTGATAAAGAACATGAGATGCTTCTAGGATGAAGCCATACAATGTCATTAACAAATGCTAGCACAAATGGGCTGTAGTTAAGATAACATTTTTAATCATGGTGATTTTTTTTCTAGGACTGGGGACTGAACCTGGTGTCTTTATAATGAGCCACTGACATCCCTGGCCCTCTTCCTTGTTTAATTTTTTAATCTTCTTGGCAGTCTTCTAGAGGATGGGGATTAGAGGCATTTGCCAACACCCTGGGTTGATAATGTTAAATTCATAGTCTTCACATGTTATAACACGTGACTATATGCTATGGGAACTTTTACCACAAGAGCATATCCTAAGATGCTTCTAAAAATGGACTTAAATTTCTTAAATATATTGGACTACCCCAGAAGTCCTGTAGTTAGTTCATAGTTTACAATGTTATATTTCCTTATACTTCAGTACCTAGCTAAAACTAATACTAAATATATTTTGACTCAGTATCCAACAATCATTAATAAATAATAAATGTATAAATCAAGTGAATGAAAACAAGCATTTATTTAACTTGATAAATAATGGTATTATTTTATTTTTTAAAACTGAACTTCAATATTCAGGGTGGTGAGAAGCTCTCCACAGGACTTCTCTATTGCATGAGACCAAAGGAAGTCTCCGTGCCTACAGCCAAGTTCACTTTGGTCAATACGCCTTTAGATGAGGTCAAGAACTAGAATGGCAAGGGTCCGGGTGAGCTGTGGAGCATATAAATCCTAGGTATTTCAGGCCAATATTATGTCCTTTCTCAAAAATTAGCACACAACAGCCAGGGATTTAGCTCAGTGGTTCCAGTGCTTGTCTTGCATATGCAAGGACCTAGGTTCCATTCCTGGTTACCACATACAACAATGTAGGTGTGGAGGCTCATGCCTACCAGCAATCAGAATCACATACCACAGTTCCAGGTGTGGTGGCTCATGCCTGTAATCCCAGAACTCGGGAGGCAGAGGCAAGAGGACTGCTGAGTTCCAGGCTTGCCTGGGCTACATAGTGAGCTCAGGGCCGGCCTGAACTACAAAGTGAGACCCTGTCTCAAAACAAAACAAAACAAAACAAAACAAAACAAAAACTAGGTGTGTGTCGTATTTACTGTTTTATTTGGTCATGATTTTATCTTGTACCTTAGATTTTCCTTCTGGGATTATTTTTTTATGAGTACCTGTTTGCAGTACCTAATGTTTCTACTGCTTGTGTGGAGTTGGCATATGTACATAACTCAACTTAATTCAGTTTTTCATTCACTTTCCCTCCCCTCTTTCCCCACTGCCTCCGTCCTTTGATCCCTTTCATTTTGAGAATGATCTCTTTCCCTATTTTCTATTCTTTGTCTTTGATTCTGATTTTCATTTATAATTTGGGTTTCTCTTAAAAAAGAAACCATGTGATATTTAAACTTGTGTGCTTGATTTACTTCACTTAGCATTATGGTCTCAAGGTTCACTGAGACCATACAGATCACTCAAATGTACTGTTCTTTATGGAAGAGTAGTACTCTGTTATGTATAAACACTGTTTTATTCATTTATCAGTTGATGGATATAGAGGCTTCTTCCAAGATTTATATAATATGAATTATGTCACTATCATCAAGAATTCAAATAATAATAAATGCTGGCAAGGCAGTGGGGGAAAAGGCAGCCTTCTGTGTTGTTGTTGGGAACTAGTATTCCACTCGGGAAATCAAAAGATAGACACTTTATTTGTTCTAGCTAGTTTCCTTCTATCATCTTCCTGAATGAGTTAAACATATCTTATCACAGGGCTGGGGATTTAGCTCAGTGGTTCCAGGGCCTGCCCTGCAAGAGCAAGGGCCTGGGTCCGATCCCTGGTAGCCACATACAACAATACTAGGCATGGAGATTCACACCCACCAGCAATCAGTACCACATACCACAAAGCCCGGGGTGGTGGCTCACGGCACAGGTGGTGCCTGTAATTCCAGCACTCGGAAGGCAGAGGCAGGAGGATTGCTGTGATGTGAGTTTGAGGCTGAGCTCAAGGCCAGCCTGAACAACAAAGCAAAACCCTGTCTCAAAAAAAACCAAAAACAAAAGCAAAAACAAAAAAACAATCTTACCAGTGATACATACATGCTATTTTTACAGCACTATAAGTATAAATAACTCAATCTTGATATTATTTTTATTCTGCCCAAAGAACATACATTGGAGGATTTTAAATTTTTTTTATTTTAATAAATGACTTAATGGCAATATATTTCACTTTTTGATTATCTAAGAAGTCTGTATTTTGCTATCATTTTTAGAGATGACCCTGGATGCTATGAATATTAGATATTTGTTTTTAACACTAGTTATTCCATTGTCTGACACTGATTATTCCATTGTCTGGTGTCTTTCATAGTTGCAGTTAATCAACGTGTCTTGGGAAAACTGGCATGCCTTCCTGCGTGAGCTTCTTGGCTCCTGCTCACTTTACCCTGCTTCTCCATCTCTGGTATTCTATAATATCACCAGAGAAGGTGAAGGTGTAGATTTCTATTCATTTTAAATCTGAAATGTATTGTGCAGTATTTTTTTTCTTTTTTAAGAACATTCAGTATTGGATCCTGTACCTTGAATGGGCCTCTGAATAGATATTAGATTCCCTTGTCTTCTTAATTTCTCTTTATATCTTTGATTATCCTTTTTTGTAACAATCTAGATATTTTGTTTGAATATACTTTTATTTGTGCTGGTATGCTCTCTTGTGTCTAACTGATCCTTAATCATTGACTTTTGATACCCATAAAGCTTTTCTTTCAAGATCATCCTCTTCTATATTTTGTAAAAATTCATACAAAACTATTCTACCTTGTTTATAACAATTCAATATCTATGGCCTCTGAAAGTCAAATTCTCCTTCAGGATGGTCATTTCATTGTGGCCATGTGATCTTTGCATTTTCTATAAATAACTACATGATCTTACTCTGAGATATCTACAAGGTTTCAATCTGGGATGTTTTTCTCCGGAGAGGATTTCTGTTTGCCTTTACAAATAGCTAGAGAACACTAACAAAATTTCAAACTGCCATATTGTCCTTTGAGGTTCTTGACACCAATGGGAATTATAGCCTCAGTTTCCCCAAACTAATACAAGCATAAGCTTAGTTCATTAGCTGGAGGCCAGAGCCTCCAGGTTCAGGGTAACCAGGACTTCAGAGGAGATGCCTACTCAGATCCCAGACTCCTTTTTGCAGTTTTTCTTTTTCTTTCTTCCTTCTCACCACTCCCCACTTTTGGGAGTGTGCTTACATCTCTCATGAAACCTCAAGAGCATTTCAGAAGAATAATACCCTACTCTCTACCAAGAATCTGGAGAAGCTGGGTATGGTGCACATGGTTGTAACTGGGAGGCTGTGTCAGAAGAATCACAATAAGTTCCAGGCCAGCCTGAGATACATAGTGACTACTGCCTAGCAAAATCCCATCTCAAACAAACACATAACACTAACCAATCAACACACAAACTTCATACAAACAAACAGAACCTGGTATTCTGCTATACAGAAGGATTTCTTGTTTATAGTACACATTATTTTTATTGGCACTGTTGGGGACCAAACCTAGGGCTCTGTGACTAGCATGTGACACTGATTTACATCCTCAGTCCTGGAAAAAGTAGCTGTAAAGGTCACTGAAATTCTGATAGTCCTAAGAGTTAGAGTTCAAAATAATTTGAGGATGGACTATTAATGAAAGAGAGATCAATAATGTTATGAAGGTACACCTTACATATAACTGCACTCTAAGTAACAGAGGAGTAAAAAATAATTTTTTTTTTAGTGGGGGAACAGGGTCTCACTTTCATAATTCAGACTGGCCCTGAGCTCACTATATATCCTAGGCTAGCCTCAAATTCACAGAAATCTTCCTGCTCTTCCTGCCTATTCTGAGTACTAGGATTACAGGCGTGAGTCACCACACCCAGTTTTAATGTATGTGGTTATCAGGGATTGAATTTAGGACCTTGCACTTGCCAGGCAGACGCCAGAACCAGTGAGCTAAATACCCAGCTCTAGATCTTTCTAATTATTAAGAATGATTTTGAAAAGGAAAATCTGATGCATTTCAGGTGTATTATCTGCTCAGTCTTGGTCATTTTAACTTCGAGGCTGATTACTGTCCTTACGCCTATAAATTAATATTCCAGACTTTTGGGCAAAACTAAAAGTTCTTTGAATCAAAATGTTTCATCTAAGTATCTATACATAATGCCTTATGAAACTACTTAAAAGTTCATTGTATCTGATACTCTTAATAACATTTATTCCTTTTTTCCCCCTCATCTCTCTGCTTTTAACTTCCTTTTTAAAAAATCTTTTTGAGACAGGGTCTTGCTCTGTAGTTCAGGCTAGTCCTGAACTCAGCCTTGAACTCAGCAATCCTCATGACTCAGTCTCCTGAGTGCCGGGATTACAGGTGTGAGCCACCACATCTGGCATTGTGATGTGCAGCACTAGGGACTGATCTTGGGACCTTGTGATTGATCTGACTTTTTTTTTAGTCTTAAGTGAAGAGATGGAACAGCAGATACAGATAAGCAGCACTAACAAAAACATACAGGCAGCTAATGATACACTTTAACATCCTCCTGGAAATATTACTGCTTTTGAAAGGAATACTTCTTTGTTTACCTTACAACTGAGAATCACTATAAAACCCAGTTTTATATCAGAAGCATCAGTCCACAGTTTATTTTTTCCTATACAGAACACTTATCACATGCAGGACTGTTTTGCATTTGACAACCCCCTTTTTTTTGATAATAGGGAGCAATGTCAGTTTGATAGTATATTTTTAGCAAAGCAATTCTACCTCTTGCCAAGTTAAACTAATTTCATCCACATAGAATGAAAAGGAATTTGTCTTCTTTCATCTCTCTTTTCCCTTTATCATTAAGCAGCAAATTACAGAGCAAGTCTTATTGAAGCAGAAGTGCTGCTACTTTACAGACTAAATCTATTTGCCCCTTTCTTTATAGGAAGAGGAAAAAACAGCCTGCCTTACTTGCTGCCAGGATTGATTCATGTTCACATGATGGATAAGAGACTCGTGTGACTACTTTCTCTGCTATGGACCCAAAAATAAATTTTTCTCATGTGGGCACAAATAAACTTGCAGATATCATTTCACTTTATAAGCCTGGAACTGGGAAAGGTGTATGCAATGGCACAGAGCAGTGCACAAGCCCATCCTGTATGCATTACTCTCAGCTGCAATATTTTGGAGTCATCTTCATAACGTTAGTCTGTTACCCACTTTGTGTATGCAATTTCCCAGTAGAAACAGCATTGTCAGGTTATTAACCTTGAGCACAGCAAGTCATCTCCATTCTCAAACAATTATTTGTGCAGTACATATTATATGCAAAGACCCTAGACCTTCTTTTGTCTTACTGTTTCAATAAGTCAGGGAGTCTTTCTTCTATTAATTATAAGACGAGTACCTTATTATCTTTCCTACTTTGATATTTTTCAAAGCATATATATTTTCATAATCTAAACTGACACTTGCAATCGACCCTGGGATATAAATGCCAGATTAAATTGCTCATGATAACACAATCAGTAACCAGTAAAGCTGGGCCCAATGACCATTTCCCTCCATTTTCTTTAACTTTTTCCTCTTTTCATTATTTGTAAGGATGGTGACTAAATGACTTTCATTTTAGTAAAACACGATAATCCTCAGTATTTGTTACAAGCATTTGGATAGATTAGATCAGCACTAGTCTACCTCTATGATATAAAAAACAAACAAACAAACAAACAAACAAACCCCCCTGAAAAATGGAGACAATGAAAGACAAAGGTACTGGAAGAAATTGAAAAAAATTTTTACACCAATATGAATTTACTATAATTTGTGAACTAAGAGGTACTTGCAGTCTTGGAAATCATTCCAGTTTAGGCTTTCTTTATTTTACTTCATTACTTCACAATAGAAAATAAATCAACAACTACCTAAATAAAGACAAAATTTACATCTTTATAAATGGCCAACTGCTCACAAATAGGAAGATTACAATTGTAATGCTTAACTAAACAATAGGGTATTTAAGATTATTTAATCACAGCAAATGCCCTATTGAAGTTTTTATCTTTAAATGAAAAATATTGTCACAGGTAATCATGCTAAATGCTTGAATTACTATAATTTACTTTAGTGAAAAATTTATTTTTCATTTATCATATTCTATGGAGTGAAAACATGATCATTCATATTCAAATGGATGTACCTTCAGGACATCCTCATAAGTGAGATAAATAGGTCACAGATGGGTAAATATCATATCTTTTCACTGGTATGAGAAAATGAAGTTGTAAAAGAGTTGTAGTATGTATAGTTGATATTGTAAAATAAGAAAATATTTAAAAGGAAAGGGTGTAGGGGTAAATAACAAGGGGAAAAATAATGTAACAGTAATAAAGAAAAAAGGAAACGAAGCTTATGTATATATGGGTGGGGGTGCATAGTGGGGGGAGGGGAAATGAGAATCAAGTCATGTCATATTCTGGTAAAAAATCTCAATGTTGAATGTGATGTTGATGTGTATTCATAATGTACCAATAAAGATTTGAATTTAAAAAAATGATCAGTATTGTTCATGAAGTATGAGAAAAGCTAAGATTATACAACATGACCATCAGTGCTCCTTTGACAATCTGACAATACAATGGAGACATTTGTAAACCAATTAATTATAAACATGTGTTAGTAGTAACATGTTTACTTTCTGGGAGTTTCATGGTTTTTAATAGCAATTTCAGTGCTTAGTAGGTCTTACAAGTGGAAAAAGTATTAGAACTGAATTTTCTCTTGCCAGTATTTGTTAATGAAAAATAGTGTTCAAGATAAGTAAAATATAGACTAATCTTACACATTATCAATTTAGGAAATGTCACAAGATATTCTTCTGGGCAATTTAATGTACATAAGTACATTTGTTCAGAAAACAACAAAAAAGACCTCAGAGCCTAAGGATATTGATAAACACATTGACAGGTGAACAGCTCTATTCCAAAATCATACCCACATGTAATGGTAAGAGGGATCCATGGGGCTAAGAGGAATATTTGGATTTTAACCCTCACTTTTATGTTCACTGTATGTG
Organism: Petromus typicus; assembly: GCA_004026965.1. Lineage (NCBI taxonomy): Eukaryota > Metazoa > Chordata > Mammalia > Rodentia > Petromuridae > Petromus > Petromus typicus. The sequence continues at coordinate 106,580 of PVIR01001716.1, read as the reverse complement.
ACTTTGGAAAAACAACTTGCCCTTGCTAAGTCAAATTTGTAACTCAAAAATAAAATACATGCCTACCTTTCCTTCTGGTATATATGAGAAAGAAATAATAGACTAGGTACAGAAATGGCTTGAAAAATTATAAAACTTTATAGAATTGTAAGGCATTGCAACATGTTAGCAACATAAAATCTACAATATTATAGGGACAGTAATGAAACTTCCAGGTGGTACTTTCTTACTAGAATAAAACTAGATTAAGGGTACAAACATCAAAGCTCATAAACAAAAGCAAGAAAACTCAAAGTGGAAAAAAGCAACTTGTTTTTCATTAAGCATGTGAGACTTAAATTCTGTTTTTTAAATCCTTCAACTGAAAAACTACAATAGGCTGTGGAGACTCTCTTAATCAGGCTCTTTCACAAAAGCCATCTAGGGTCATTAACAGTTCTGCATAAGATATATACACTAATATATGTCCTCAGCACAGAACTCAAAATCTTGCTTTGTACACCAAAATGTTCTTCTTAATCCTCAAGGAATTTAGCACAAGAAGATTCAAAACAGCATATGTTCAAACTTTTACTCTAAACCATAATTATACATTTTAAAAATCCAATGTAAGGAGACAGAGAGATTATGCAGAATTAGAATTGTATTACAGAAAAAAAATTGTCTTATTTATTTTCTTGCCTATGAGGTAGTTTCTGTCTATTCTGAAAATTTTCATTATTGTTACAAATGTTTACCATAAATGCCAAAGAACAACACCTACTGTATAAGAAAAAGTGAAATTAGGCTTTTAATCAAGAAATTAGGAGTTTCCTGGGAAATAACTAGAAAGGTAGACGGCCTCACATTTCATTCTTTTGCAACTTATAAAATTCTGGAAAAACCCATCCAACCTTTGTAGCATTAAATTGGCATTGAGAAAGACTGATGATTGTGAAGAAAAATCATTCTTTCTTAGCATTGGAAATGGAGATAGTGTAATAGCTCATTACGCTGACAGAACTGGTGGACATTTAGGTTGTTTTTATTTTCTTTGCTATTAGAAACAATACTGAAGTACTAAGAGGTGACATTTTACATGAATTTTTATGGATGAATTCAATGGGCCAAGAAGAATAGGCCAAAGTATACAGTAGAAGGAAGATTCCAGGAGCCGAGAAGGACAAAGGGCTCAAGCCTGCAGGGCTTGCTGCTTTCCATGTGAATGGTGTGGGAAGGTGGGGAAAAACCAGCCCCGCCATATGGCTGTGCACCTGGAGAGAGGGGTGGGTACCTTGCTGCCACAATAACGGTCATCCCCTACCTGTTTGCTGATAAAACATTCCTCAGTCCTGCTGGCTGGAGATTCAGCTCTGTGGTACAGAGCTTGCCTAGATCTGTAAGACTGTGGGTTCCATGCAGGAAAAACAAATGGATTTGTTTCTAGAAAAATGTGTCAAAGACCCATGGGCAAAATGATAAACTAAAGAATATTTTTAATGGTAATTTGAGAGGATGTTTAAGAAAGACGTAGGTAATGAGACAGATTGTGAAGGACTGGAGATCAGCACAAAGCAGTTGCTGCCTTCTTTTAAAAAATCATATGAGGCACATTAAACTAAGAGAGAAGAGATTATCACTGTGAGCCAGTTTGGGGACTGCTAGGATTTGATGAACTGCCAGTTGAAGATGAGGAAAGTTAAAGGTCACAGTGAGGCCATTTAAATGGATGGTAAGGAAAAGATGCTCTGGGATAGAAGGGTATAATCACTTCTGACTACCTTTCTGATGACCTTTCATCTCTATCTAACATCAAAGCCATCCCCTCACCAGCATTGACTACTGCAGTGGTGCATTAGCTGTGTCTCCTGGCTTCCGGCTTGTCCCTTTACTCCATTCTCCACACCCTACCCAGACATCTTTATGGAATTAAAATAACTGATCCTCATGCATGTCACCCATGGAGTCATATTTTGTATTTAAGACAAGATCCAAATTAAAATTTTACAGTACTGGGAATTGAACTGAAGGCCTTTCTGATGAGCTACACCCCCAGGGCTTTCTTGTTCTGAGATCAGCATCTCACTCATTTGCTAAACAATTCCCAGGATCAGCTTGAATGGCAATCTTCCCGTCTCAGTGTGCAGACTGTCAGGATGACAGGTGTAACCCACCACGCCTGGCTCCAAATGACTCCTGCCTCATGTACAAATCTCTCTCTGTCCTTGAATTTTGCCTTCCTGATCTCAAAAACTCTCTTCCCACCTGCTTTCCTTCTGCTCCCTGCTACTTTTGGTCTTATCTTTGGTCCTTCACACAAGTCCTTATTTTTCACTTATTTCACCTCCCCTTATTTTCACTTGGCTGAAATCTTCTTCTCTCCCATCTCTCATACTTTATGGAAGCTAAGAAGTGCTATTCAACCTACAGTGTGCCGCTTTTTTACTATGTCTTAGTTCCTTATATCTTATGCTTTGTTGCATTACTTAGTGTCACAGAGAACCCTCAATGAGTAAAATGTTCATGATGTCTGATTCTCATAATAAAAAGTTCTGATTTCAGGTCTAGAAGCAGTCCTCCTCTTTAGAGTTTAAAATTTCATTTCTAATAGTGCACAAGAAAGCTCTTGTTAAGTAAGTGAATACTGCAAAGAGGGTTCACTGGAGGCATATTTAACCTGCTTGCGAGGACAACTACTCTATTATGCATGTTTACATACACAAATGGGACCAACAAAATGCAAATTAGTTTTTCATTAAAACCATCGAGTAAGATTTAGAAATGTTGTATCCTTATTTAGTCACTGTGATAAAATGATAAAACTAGATAACTATTAATAAACTTTCATTCTTTCTTTGACTCATTCATTCGTTCTTTGACTCATTCAGTGGACTTGCTCTTGAGTAATTTTCTCCATCTAAGACTGTGCCGTCTCTATCCTTTTGAAAATTGACCAGTCTGAGACCTATGAAATCTTGACCCCTTTCTTTGATTTACAGCCTACCCCCAGGTCTTCATTAGCAATACTCTAGGGATTCACACACACACCCACACACACACACACACACACACACACACACACACACACACACACTACCAAATAATTTCCTTAGTAGCCTATGTGAGCTTTTCTTGTGACTGGCACTAACATGTCAAGTTTTTTCACAGTTCAGGGATCATTCAATTTACTGGTGTCTCTCTATGGGCTCTAGGTTTAGAATATCTTTCCTGACTCTTCTCATTGGCTTTTAACCTATTGACTTCAGGACCTGTATCTCTAGCCCTGACCACTCTCCTGTTTTCAGGACCATAGTCAGGTGCCTAACAGCTTTCTAGGATAATCAACTTTAACACAATCTTTGTCATTTTGTGTATTTGTTTTTGAAGATCTCTAATTGGAAAAACTTGTCCACTCAGTTAGAAATGTATTTCTTCCTTACTTTTGTGTCTTTAACAAGGAATTATCAAGCTCCTCCCATGTGACCTTCTAAATATTTTTCAGAAGTGCTTCTCTGTACTAATTGTCACCTTAGTACAAGTCTCTATAATGTCATGCCTAGGCTTTCTGCACACAACTGTACTTCCATAAAACCTAGCACTGGAATAGATTCCTGTAAGCATTAAATGGGTCCCAAGGCTGCTGAGGCCTCTCATATCCTTGACGATGCTTTTCATGATCCATCCTCTCCTGTCACCACAGATTCCCAGTATGCTTTTCAATTCAGAGCTGTTGTCGCTTCCTGAACTTCCATTCCTCCTTCCAGGCTGACACGGGCAGCCTGTTCTATTAGGATATCTTTGGTTTTTTAAACTCTCAGCTGATCTGACTATACCTGGTGCCCCTGGACATTCAGTTTCCAGGATCCACAGACTTCATTGTCTACAGTAGACTGACATGATTATGAAGAGTTTTCTCCGTCAAACTGCACATTCCCAAAGGCAGGGACTAGAGTTCCCTAGCATGAAATCCATTTATGCTACACAGACAGCTTTATGTTAGTAAATTCACTCCAGAAGCTGTTTCCTATGCTCTGGAAATGATTTTACTTGCACTCCAGTCCCATCTCAGGACGTAGGTATTAAAAGTGCATTCCTCAATCTGTACATGATTGAAGTAACTCACACACCTTTTAGATTGCAGGTAATTTGTGACATCTTTAGAGAAGCCTTTCCTGACACAGCAGAATCTCATTAAAATCTCTCAATTCAATAATCTCAGAGTAAAATAGACATGTCTCTCGCACTCACTATGGTTCGTATTTTCTTGATTACTGATCATAATCTTTTCTCCTCTCAATTCAAAAAGTCCATGAAGACCAACAAGTTTTCTCTCTTCACTCTTAAAGACTCAACTTCTAGCAGACTGTAGGGCATATAATTGATATCCAACAAACATTCATTACTTGAATGGAGGCAAAGAATTTCATTTCTCTCTCGAACCTGAGATCAACTGTAATTCTCTTGTCTTTATGTGGTCTCTGTTCATTGCCTAGACCTTAATTTTTCTCCTGGACTGTTCAGATGAAGAAGACAGGAGAATAACTTCTTCTGCAGAGATTTAGCAGGTACAAGCTTGGCACAGACTTATCTTTCTATCCTTTTCCTACCTTTTAGATTTTCCTGGAAACAAACCCAATGATAAGCTGACAATATATTTAATACACTGAAACAAGTCTGGAGTAAAAGCTGTAGAAAGAGTTCAGTGCCTTTCCCTCCTGTTCTGTAACTCATTTGGGAATTCACTGGAGGTGCCACCATAACCACTGAACTGGGCTGTCCCCCCACTTCTGGACATGAAGGAAATTAGAACATCTGGAAACATCTGGATGTTGGTGTGTTATGCTTCACCTCTGTTTTTCTTCCTTTTTTCTGCCACTTACAGTGGCTTATAATACTAAAGTATAATTTTTACAGTATCACTTTAATGGTATCCATCAAGTGATGATGAGAAACATAGCTATGTACCTGATGTTTGGATGGGTTTTCTGTCCCAGTGCTTCATTATTTTTCATCATGTGGAATTGTGCCACACGCCTCTCAGGTAGAATGAGCTCTAACACAGGTGCAAGACAATGTGTCCAGGAGCACATCGGTGTACATGGAACTGTCCCAAGTGACACTGGGAATGGGCAACAGAGCAACTTTTACTTTTCCCCAGGGAGGACATGGGGCTCTTCCAGGGGCAACATTTTGCATCGAGCCCTTGGAAGGACAGTTACACTTCAGTTCTGAAAGTATATCTCACAAATGTGGTCACACTACTACTGTTCAATTTTATGTCAGGTTTTAATAGCTGTTTGTACAACCATAGAAGAAAGAGTGCTTTCTCATTTTACTTCAGTGTGCCACGTGTCTATATTTGAGGACAAAGGATACACAATACTATCTGTGTGTCTCTGAAGTAAATATAATTTGAAGTTATTTGACAGAGAGGTGGATGATGAGGAGTCTATGATACAAGTTTCATTTTTAGTCACGGAAGGAGCAAGAACATAGATGCTATAGTATCTAATCAAACTATATAACCTGTTCTAAATAGAAACCTCCTCTTAGAAAGATGACAGTTAGTAATAAGAAAAATAACTAATATGATGGAGATTACTAATTGCCCTCTCAACTCAATATGGTCTTTTCTTCTTTCTAGGTATTCAGCTGCAGGCCCATGCAGCAATTCTTATTGTCTTTTGTGAGGAGGTCCAGCTACTGTTTTAGTTTCATATTATAATGAAATGCCTGACATGGGGTCTTTTCAAGTACAGAGAGGTTTACTCTGCCTTGGAGTTCTCCAGGTCCAGGTCCAAATTCAGGCAGCCCTGGGTTTGGGGTTCCAGTGAGGTCACCCAGCATGATGGAGACATGTGCTGTAGCAAGTGTTCAGAGCTCAAGCAGGTGTCTGGGGGCACAGTTCTTGTTGGAGAGGTTGCACCCATTGACTGAAGGACTTTTCAAAAGGTCTCATTAAAGGTACTTTCCAAAATTTCCCAAGGACTAGCCTTCTCATGTGAACTTCCAGGGGACACTTACCTGAACTAGAATGGCCAAATACATAATGCACTTCTTAGCAGGGGAGTTGCACACAATGGGTGTGTGCAACCTGCATGTAGGGAAACTTTACCTTGAGCCTCTTTCCTGTGCCCACTGTTAACTAAGACAAAGCCATGCCAGTGACTGCTGCAACCACAGAGAAGTGAGTCATACTCTAAGTTAGACAACAGCAACAAAAAGGATCTCCTGAGGCTCTGCTTGAGGCACTGTCTTTGCATGGGTGGGGATACTGCCAAAGCAACTGTGGGGGATGCAGGATTCTCTCCACAACTCAGTGCCAGGGTTCAGACCAGGTAGGAATTGATGTCCCACGAGTAACATGGCTCTTGAGGGAACATTAATATATAATGTATTTCAAAACAGAGTTAATATCTACCATGTCTCCCTTCTTATCCACACTACTATGCACACATGGGTACCCTGCCTCTTCCAAATGCCCACATAAGCAAGTTCTACATTGTACTAGTGATCCATCTACAGCATTCTTTTTTGCTAATCAATAAACACTTTTAGGTGAGGGCTTATAAACACAATATGCACTTCTTCATCATTCAGCAACAATCTCAATGTGGATCCGATACAGAAACTATAAAAATTCATATGAGTTAAAATCTAAATTAAAAATCCAAATAGAAACAAAATCTGTGAAGGAGGCCTTATTATACAAAAGAAAGACATCTTGATAAGAAAATACAATAGAAAAGTGGAAAAATATATGAAAGACAGAGAAAAGGAAAAAAATTAATATATAAACATATGAAAAGACATGTTATCACCAAAGCAGCCAAAAAGATTTGACTTGACAATATTTAAAAGGAAAGAGTGTAAAGGTAAATAATGAGGGGAAAATGAATGTGGTAATAATAAAGAAAAAAGAAAAAAAAGATTGTGTATACAGGGGGTGGGGGGATGCAGCGTGGGGGGGGGAATGAGAATCAAGTCATGTCATATTCTGGTACAAACTCTTAATGTTGAAAGCGATTATGATGTGTATTCATAATGTACCAATAAAGATAATTAAAAAGAAAAAAAGATTGGACTTGAAACATAAGACAGCTATTTTTACTTTGTAGGTTGATACTAATGAAAAGGTAGACATTATTTAGTTTTTGCAATTATGCTGGTGGGGATATGAATGGCTATAAGCTTTTCAGAAAGTAATGCGGAATTATAGCAACTATTCAAGTTAAAAATGTTCATCTTCATGTATATCATATTTCACACATTTAGTAATTTGCTTTAAAGAAAACGTGTAGGAAATACATAACAGGAGGTTTTCTGCAGTTGTTCATGGAAGCATTAGGAAGGATGTGAAACATGAAATGCATGGAAACAAGCAAAAGGGATGTTTATTAGTGGGGCAAATTAATAGTGGGGTAAATGTGACAAAATGATAGTAATAGTTCGGTTAAATTTGGTTCTTCTTCAAAATGACCTTTGTTTATACTTTCGTATCTTAAAACATTTAGGAAAATGTTACAGAGTAGTGTTACCTGTGGCAGAGGGGTAGTATTATCTGTGCTCAAGGGTCCAGGGGGAGGATTTGTTAAAGATACACACAGTATGACACACAGGCTGCAGAGCCAGTCATGCCCGAGGGGAGGCTGCTCATGATGCTTAACATGCCACACAGGTACTTGCATAGGACATGGGGCTCCTTTGGGGGTTGCTCTTGAGTTTGTGTAAGTGGTGGAGTTCAGGCGCTGACATAGACATGTTCAAGGCAAGGTGAGCTTGATGGTCACACTGTGCGGAGGTCTTGGAACCTCTGCTTTCTATCTGGTTTGAACAGACACATCTGTTTATAGACAGTCCAACAGCTGGAGTATTGGACAGAAGTGGAGGCTGATACTTGCGAGGTTAATTCAGGCCAGTGATGTGACAAGAATTACATTGCAGAAATATCACCATACAGCCAAATAGCAGATGATCTAAGAAGAATGCAACTTAGCCAATGTAGGTTCATGTTTAGGATCAGCAAAGGGCAATGGTGAGAGAGATGGAGAACAGAAACGGGTGAGAATGCTTAGCAAAACAGAGGAACCGAGCTGCATTGTAAATCCCTCACATCAATGCCCACTCAGCTGATGGTACAGTTCATACATTCTGGGAACTTAGAGTGAGGTTAGAAAATCATCAGACCCAAAGATGATAACTTTTTGCAGAAACTTGTGATAAGTCAGCTGCAGAACCTTTAATGTATAACAATGGAAATAGCACCTTCAATATTAAATTACAGCAAATGAGTTTTCCCTCCAAAGGGCATGAATATGACACTTTTAACAGAACGTGATATAGAATAAAGTACTTTAGTCATTATATTTCATTTGATTTCTCTACTTGTAATTGGTTTCTTTCTTTTCTCCTCAATATAGCACATGGATATAAGTAATGTCTTCAACACAGGAGATACATCTAGGAAAGTATGTCTACATCTAATTTTCCCTTTCTAATGTTTCTGAAAATTGGGTATCTTAATGCCTCACTTAAAACATCTAAACTACTAGAATAATCTGACAGAATACTAGGAGTGTTCACAGCCTTTCTGACCTTGTTATTAAGAATGTAGTGTGATAATGGAGACAGAAAAAAATGTGGAAACAATTTTTTTTTCTCTGTGTGCTACTACATGTCATATCAGAGCCCAAGCCAACTGCAACCCAAGGTAGGAGATGATCAGAGTCCTGCTAAATATAGAGCAGGCCTAGAAGCCCCCAAAGTAGAAATCAGCCTTTCTTTAGGTCTTGGTGTGCATGCGTGCATGTATTTTCTATGATCAAGGCAAACCCTTGTACTGTCTTTCCCAAGCCACAGTAAATGACAGGAATCCTACAGGTGTCACATACAGAAAGTGCCTCACTGCAGAGAGCTCAGCAAGGGGAACTTCAAGCCACCTCACTCTCCACTGTCCAATCCCTCAAAGTGAGATTCCTTCCATGAGGCTAGGATGGTTTTAAAGAATACTAAAAAAACACATGTTTTTATTCAGGTACTCTCTATAAGTCAGCACGCTGATCAAAAACAGCTCACATGACATTTGTTTGATTTAGTTCAGGATGCATATAGTGCCCAAGCAATTGGACTGAAAGTCCACAATAATGTGTCTGCTGTGTTGTGAGCTGCTTATCAACTGGGAAGCTAAAATTAGCCTGAGTACCAGAAAGCTAACAGTTGCAATTATATTGAGTGCTTACTATGTGGTATTCTATTTTCTTGATAATTCTCAAACCAATTCTGTGCAATGGGTAGAGTGAAGAAAGCAAGCTAATATTAGAGGCTAAATCAAATAAAAGCAAAACTTGAAGAGTTTTATAACATAAAACAAATGAGCAGATGTAGCAGAAGATGACAGGTTAGGGAGTTCAGGTAAAGCAGCAATCCAGAGCTGGGTGAGGAGGTAGATGCCTATACTCTTACCACTTAAGAGACTGAGGCAGGATGGTTGCTGTAAATTTGAGGCCAGCCTGGGCTGTATAGTGGATTCAAGATGAACCTAAATTACATAACAAGCCTGCCTCACAATACCAAAAAAGAAGCAGTCCAAAAGATTATTTTTATCACTTTGTTTAAAAAGCTGAGATGATAATGTTGATGATAGCTGCCTTTCATTCGGTACTTAGTGTTTTTTTATAATTGATTTTATTGGTACAGTTTATTCATACAATATAATCACATTCAACATTGAGAATTTGTACTTGTACATGACACACCTTGATTCTCATTTTTTTCTTTTCCCCTGTCCTCCCTACATCTCCCAATCCTATATACAAAAGCTTTGTTTCCTTTTTTATTAACTATCAAACTTTTTCTTTTGCTTCTTCACTTTCCTCTACCTGCCCTTTCCTTTTTCTTTTTGCTCATTTTCATAAGAGAAATAAATAGGACACAGATATATAAAGACTGTATCTTTTCTCCAGTAAGAAAAACTGAAGTTGTAAATAAATGCTAAAATGTATGATAGATAATGTGAAACAGCAAGAAAATGCACTTAGTATGGTTAATATACAATAACATTTGATAACTCTTTGGGTTCTCAAAACAATTCTATGATTTAGATATGGAAATTGAAACTCCAAGAGGTGAAGTAATATTCCCAAGGTCACAGGGGAAGCAGGTGAGCTGCACTGGAGTGAGGAAAACAAAGCCCAGCAGGAAGGACTGGTCCTCAGTCTTCAGCCATCCGAAAATAAGGAGAGTTTACCTCTTGGACACTGGGCTTCATTAGGGACCAGGTAAATCTGGAATGTTCAGGAGGCTGCAGATACTGCCCAGATAGTTCTAATGTGAAGTCATGGCAGAGAACTGGAGTATTAAACCAAGGCAAAACTATTGTCTTAATTCCCAACAAGCTACATTTGTGCTCAAGGTCAGTGACAGAAGGTTAATCTGAAAAATCAGCAGCGAGAAATAGAACTGTACCACTGTTGTCTTTGCCACAGCAGATAATTTATTAGCATTGATTGTAAGCATGAAAATGATAGATAATTTAAAACAAAGAGTCCCAGAGTGGATGTTGAGCTTATTTAATGAATGTCAAAGCTGACTTTCTTATCAGTTTTAATTGAATAGTAAATTCACAGTATTGTTTCTAGAAACTGTTCTGGAATATTATGTTAGGAGAGACCTTGCAGCATTTAAAGATTGCACTCAAGCAGATAGTTATCTTCTAGACTGTTAATTTCTTTGTGTCTATTCTATTTTCTACGGCACTTTATTTTTTTCATAGACACAGAGGGCAACATTTTAAAGAAATAAGAAATGTTACTCTCAATCTAAGTGAATACACACCATTATTTCTTCAATGTTTTATGAGAAAACTTTCAAAAACAAATGAAATCCCACAGAGAAAGCATGAAGGTAACATGTCTTGAAGAGTGGTGGCAACTCTGCAGCTGCGAGGAAAACCTGCGCTTTCTGTGGGGGCAACCAGAAGGCTCTGCGGAAAAGGTAGGGGCAGAAAATGATAACTGTTGGCCAGTCTTACCTGTTGTGGGAAGTCACAGTAAATTCAGACTTCATCAAAATAGTTAAAAGTCCCGTTAACATAATCTCTCCACATCTTCCAGTTTCCCCCATGTACACCCTTTATTTTAGGATTCTTCAACCAAAAGGATGTACAGAAACACAGCAAATATAACCTGGGGAAATGGAGGGCTCACCTCCAATGATGCAGGCTTGTTTCAAAGACACCACTGAAAAGAAAACATTGGACAACCAGCTCCCACGCAGGAGGCTGTTCCTCCGTCCTCACTCAGCAGACTCGTCATGCTGAAGATGGCAAATACTTGGGGAAAACACCACACAGGCACCGTCCAGATTTAGTCAATTTGTACCTTAAGACACTGTCAGGGTTTTTTTTTTTTTAAGTGCATGGATTTCTCTTTTAAACAGCATGACTGTCCCTCATTCTTCTGACTGACATGAAACCACCGACTTTGAAGGTTATAGCTTGTCATTTTGGTCCTTGGCACACCTCCTGCCTTGGAACACATGTCATGCCAGGTATTTTTTTTTTTTTTTTAGTGCTTTTCCTTCCATGGGATTTTCCTCCTATTGTGGCTCTAAATAACAAAAAAGGTACTCCACAGATAATAGTAGGGAAATTAGTTACAAATTCCAATCTTATTTTTCCCCTCCTAAAAAAATTGACTAAGGGGTAGGCAAATTGTTTATAGATTCATATCCTTTTTTAAAAACATATTCTAAACTTTTTCAGCATTGAATGTTTTTCCAATGAAGAAATCTTATATAGGAAAAAACAAAATCTGTAGAGAGGTACAGTTACACTTTTGCATTTAATTTTCTTTGACAATCTTTGTCCATGTTCAGTAAAGTCTGAGCAAATTATAAAATCAACTTTACCTTACTTATATTTGGTTTTCAAGAGTAAGAGACCTGCAAAGTACATATACTATCAGGGCAAGCAGAAATGTTTGCTTTTGGAGATAGTAATAAATGCATTTAGTTAGAACACATAGCTCTCCCAAAAGTTTATACTGTTTATTCTAATAGAATTGTTCCTGATTCTACTCTGGGTCGAGTGTCAGAATCTGAATTTGTGAAATGTTAACCAGAGATCAAACTGTATGAATAATTCTCAATTTCATGATAGTGTAAGCTCATATAACATTAGTTAAAGCTTCTGATTCACTACATCTATTACTTCCAAAGTGTCAGAGAGAGTCAGGAACCACAAGACCCAAGCTGTGCATGCCAGAGGCAGGGACAGGAGATTTCAAGGATCAAAGTCAATACCATCCTTGAAAATCTCTTAAAAATTGATTCCATTCTCATGAAGCAACTAGTGAAACACAGGCTCTTGGCAGATGCTGTAAAAGATCACTGTGTTGGAGCTGAGAACAGCTTCCTAGGAGAGCGAAGGATGTGCACGACAGGTTCATAGTGCTAGAGCCACACCTGGTGCTGCAGAGTGACCATGCCAGGAAGGCACTGCAGACAGGCACGTAGAGGCCACAGCTTCCCTTACATCGGTCAGAGCACAGATCAAGCACAGGACTGGAGGGAAACAAAGCAAAGAGAATGAAGTCTCTGTCTGCATAGAGCTCAACTGAAGCAGATCACATGAACAGGATGTGTGTGGTGATCACAGCCAGGGCAGAAAATCACAACAGGGTGAAAAGAGGGTGCCTTGGAGATGCACAGGATTACTGACTTAAAGTGTGATTGATCCATGCCAGCATTCACAGCTGGACCCTGAGCAAGTCCTCCTGCTCTTTGGAGGAAAAGCCTAGCAGCTCTAGTTAAGAGTGGAGAGGGCCAGGGATTTAGCTCAGTGGTTCCAGCACCTGTCTTGCAAGTGCAAGGGCCTGGGTTTGATCCCAGATAACCACATACAATCCTGGGTGTGGAGACTCATGCCCAGCAGCAATCAGTACCACATACCACAGTTCCAGGCGTGGTGGCTCACACCTGTAATCCCAGCACTCAGGAGGCAGAGGCAGGAGGATTGCTGTGATGTGAGTTTGAGAGTTTGAGGCTGAGCTCAGGGCCAGCCTGAACCACAAAGTGAGACCCTGTCTCAAAAAAAAAAAAAGAGTGGAGAGAAATGAAAGAGGATCATGACTGAACCCAAAAGAGGCAATGCCAGTCAACTCACTGCCCGTGTAACCATGCAGGGGGAGACATGTGAAGAATAAGGACCAAATAGTATGTGAACTACTTTATACATACTGTTGAATTCCCTAGACACAACCCCACAATGTAAGTATGGTTACCTCCATTTAAGGAGTGGGCAAATGAAGTGTATGAATTTTAAACACCTGCTGAGCATCCGGGACCCACAGGTAGGTGGAGCCCCACCTGGCACTTAGTCCATTTGATTCCAGAGTCTGTAGGCTGCTGGGTCATTGCATATCACATAAGTAACACAAAGAATTCTCAGTGGAGTCTGCTCCTCCAGAACTGCTCAGGCATGCTGTTTACAGAAAACTTATTAAACAGACAAATACTTTATGCTATGCATGTTTCCACCTATTTTAATAAGGCAAAACAACATTTCTACATGAAATGTCAGAATTTGGCTTAAACATTCAAACCCCTTGTGCTACCAGTAGAGATAGGGTGATCAAGACATATCGTACATGATAACCAAGTGGAACTATGGCCATGCCTCAGGCCATATTTTCCTCCATGGTGCTGGCCATTGAGCCCAGCATGTCATATGTGGTATGTGACTGCTCTGCTGCTAGCCTCAACCCTTCTTTCTCTCTATCACCAGACCTAAACTATGTCTATGTCTAAAAGCATATCATTAAAATAAAAACTTGATCTATGCCCAAAAGCCCAGTTGACATTGTGTCAAAGATCACAGGTTCCAGGCTCAATTATTATATCTAAATATGTAGTTAGAAACAGGATTTTCAAAATAGTGCAGTGATAAGTGGCAGTTTGATTATCAAGCCTTAGGGAAAGGTCACATTTTAGACTGATGTCTCTATGTTCCTGCTTTCCCTATTGGACCATGCTGTGTTCTGAGACCACCTTCACATAACCGTTTGGCACAGAGCCTGGCCATGTCTACCACAACTTCAGTGATATAACGTACCCATATTTGCAGAGGCAATGGATTTCCACTAAAGCACGGTTGAAAATTTAAAATAGATTTTAAGAATTATATGAATTACTCTGCTGGAGATTTTGCTCAGTGGCACCATGCCTATCACACAAGCATCACAGCCTGAGTTCAATCCCTGGCATTGCCAAAAAAAAAAAAGTTTCTGACTTATGTGATATCCTTATGGTCCAGTCTTAATGCACAAACATCTTCACCTTATTCAGCAACTTTGGCTCAGATATGTAAGAGATATTAAGGTCAGACAAATTCACCTTACCATTACTCTGAATTATTTAACTAAAACTCCTTAAAGTAATATTCTATAATAAAACTTCATTAAAACAATTTAAAAGCTATGATCAATTTAGCATTTTATTTTTTCTTTGTAGAGAATTATTTTTAAAAATGGAGATGTACATTTCATTTAACATTCTGGCCTTATCATTTACTGCAAATCAGTCAAGATTATCTTTATTTATAGCACAGCAGCACTCCATGGTGTACTACTTATTTTATTTACTAAAATAAAAAGAACCGTCCTAATCAAAAGAAGTGAATGGATGTTGTTTCATCTACATTTATGGAATACCCATTTAAACATTTTATACCAGGTATGAAACAATAGACTTTGACATGTTTTATGATATATATCTTGATATTTATGATAACAAGCATATAATTATAATTAAAATAGAATACAATGAAATACATCCAGGTCATTCTAACACAAGCCTCATTTAAAGAAGATACTTTCTAAATAGGAAGGCTTCTCAGAGAAGAAGCTTTTGTCCAAAGTACCTGCCACTGGAAATCCTAAACTAACAATTTATGAGGTCATTTAGCCTGCTTTAGCTTTTCTGAGAATTTAGAGAAAAGGAAATGTATTTTCTTAGTAAAAATAATAAAAAGGTATTTACTGTGATTGCATGAATCAGTCTGAGGAAAATAGTCTATTCCAAACTACTCAAATATAATAATTTGGCTTTCATATTTATTGAAGTTCCTGATCTTTGGAGAACAGTATGGCAAACTGAGTTGCTGCATGGTATGAGCTATGAAAGATACAGATGTTCCTGACAAAATCTTGATAATCATGAAAATGAAATGCTAAGCCTTTTGACAATATGTCTATTTGTTACATCTAAGAGTGCAAGGACAACGACACCTTGACTTCTCATTATAACTGAAGAGACTATCTTAGTGACATATAACAGGCACTCTGTTGTCTGGCTTAAAAGTCTGTGATTTCACTTTTTCAGTATTTCAGCAAATAGGATACACAGGACCATGTGGTATAGAGTCAAAAGAAGCATATATTCAAGGGGCTATGAATTATCTTAAGAATTTGTTAACTCTGCCAAGCAGCACAGCTCCAACCAAATGATTAATATACAAATGTCCTGAACAATTTAGGCCATTACAAATCAAATAAAAACTAGCCTTTGATTTCAATGCCTTTGTTTTATTTTTTTTAAATTTTATTAGTTTGTTTGCAGTACTAATAATGACCCTAAACATAGAAAGTTGGTACATGTGCACAATATATCTTAATTTTCTTCTTCCCTTTCCCCAGCCCCTCCACTCCTTGGTGCCCTTCCTCTTAGCAAAGCTTTGAGTGATGCTTACTGAATGTTTTGTAGGGAATTTTACATTAGAATTAAGGAATTAAGAACACATGCTCTGAATCTAGATTGCTCGGATTTTCTGTCATTAGCAGTGATGAAACCACAAGCCAGTCACCTGGCCTTATTTGCCCATCTGTGACAATGGGGTAGATCTTCACTTTCAATGTTTTACCAGTGCAGGTGCTATGAGACCGGAATTTCCTACATTAAAAAAAAAAATGACAATTTTCTGCTGTCCAAAGTGATGATGTTCATTCTTCTACAAATTACACAGACATAAGTTTAGATGATAATTCAAAATACATACCCTGAAATGTGAAGCTGTAATATAATATGCATTACAGATTTAATGACTCCCATGCTATTTGTTTTGATTAGGTCAGTGTTCCTTCCATTTTCCATTTGTCAGAGGATGTATACAGTTACACAGAGTCAAATGTAATGATAATAGGCTTGAAGCAATGATATGGTACTTTAGTGCAGAGGGAATAATGCATCATGTGCTCCTCAAAAACGTTTCCTAGATATAGGAAATGTCTGGGAGTTACCATGTCAGTTAGCATAGTGGAAAAGAAAATGATAATGAACATTATTCAGCGAAGGGAACGCTAAGCATATGCACACGTTTCCAGTGAAGGCTTTCCAAGTGTAGGAAAACCTCTTTGCGTAACAAAATAATTTCATTTTCAAGACCTCAGGAATCTATTTTATTTTCAATGATGGCTTTAAAAAACTATTAAAAACAAAACTGTAAGATCGAGGAAGGTAACTCACTATGGGTGAATCTGGGAATTTTAAATAGAAATCTTTTTTCCATAAAAAACCTAATAAATTAAGACAAATGTCCATATATTTTGGGATGGCTATTTAAGTAGAGTGAGCTACTAAAACACATTTAAAAATACATTTGTTCATAAATATGTGGCTATTAAGTACACCAGGGATTAATTATTGCAGGTCTGATTTGCTGATAATCTGATCCCCACCTGTGTAGGAGACTAGATACAAATAGGATAACCACAATAGATGGTTATGATTATAAAATTTAAATTAATAATATAACTTCTAAGGGAAAGTTAATTAAACCTTATCTAAAAAAAATTACCACTGATGTCTAAAATTATAGTGGGAAATAAAGGTAGTAAAGGAATACTTTGTTGCATGGGAAGCTAAATCAATAGTAAGGATTTTCTTATTTTTAGGAGATTTACGAGAATTCTCTTATAAACAAGTGACAATGAATAAAAACAAAAACAAACAAACAAACAAACAAAAAACTAGGGCAACAACAGATTTCACATGGGAAGGTCCAGACCTCTCTGACATGATTAAAGCTCTAGTGATATGACAGTAACTTGGCTTGATGTGTAAAGGAAAAGTAACTGACAGAAACAGTCCTAATATTCTACATTTATCCATTCCAGAACTGCAGTGGTCTTCTAACATCACATTTTCAAAAACGAGTCACTGGAAATAGTTTATATATTACTTGGTAACACATCCCAACAAATCTTACCAAAACAGCTTCTCTCTGTACAAATCAGCATTCCTGAGCTCCGGATTACTTTCCAAATGAAACTAACCTTGTAATTAAGTGACCAATTCAAATCCCTTCTACTTATAAGAACCCAAAATATGCCATATTTGCACTTTTTACTTGCCCTGCATTTTTCAGACAGGAAAAATGCATATGATGCAAAAGTACATTTCTAGGAGTTATTTTATTGAGATCATTTAAGAAAGCAGCACCATGCAAATCACATAGAACTGATAAGATTAGTTAAAATATGAAAGTCCAAAACTTAGCAAAATCTGAATTCTCTGAAGACTTAATGCCTTATAATACCTGTTATGAGTTGTGTTTAGATGTCCCCTCAAAGCCTCACTGGAATGCGGTGGGCCATTTTGGAGGTGGCTGAATCTAGAAGGAAGTGGTTTAACAATTCTGGGATTAAGGGCATGCGATTACTAAACCACTACACGTGAGTGATCGGTCTGGCATTGCCCTAGTCACAGTAACCCCAACAAGACAAAAGAGGCAAAAAATCACTTGTTAAAGCGTCTTGTTGCTTTTGCTGCCATCTGGCACCATGAACTGTGCCCCTCTCTTACTTGGCCTTGGAGCCAGCCAGTGATGGACTAAAACCTTTACAAATTGTAAGTGATATGAACCTTTCCCCCTTTAACTTTGGGTGTGGGGTACTTTGAACAATGAAGGAAATGTAACTAACACAATATTCAAAAGGCCATCACAGCTTTGCAAATGATGAATACTGTCCCACTGCAGCCACTTATTGGCATTTGTTCATGAGACTCAGACAGAAATATTTCATAGCACAAACAGGTCTCTACTTTTTCTCAAAATGTAGCTCTTCTTTTCCAGAGCTTCTCAAAGGCAACGTTACAGCCCCATATGTGATCAAGCCCTACTTCAGTGATAAAGAGAAGCTGTGGGTTCTGACATTTCCCAATTGATGAGAGGTTTCACAGTACAATAATTCAGTCAGTCCGGGAAAACAATCATCAAGGGTGGCAAAGGCTCTCCTTCACCAAACATTAGACAGGCTCTTGTCTACCATCTCTTTGCAAAGAAATGCACCCATGAGTCTTGTCTTGCACCTGTCTGTTCAGCCGCAGCAGAAGTCCCACTAAGCAGGATGAGGGAGAATTCTCCCACCTCTGAATCTGATAACCTTTCAGCCAGAATCCCCTTAGACCTGATGTCTGCTCTTAGCAACTTTCCATGCACTGACCCCTTCACTCTGCAGGGGGGCTACTGCGGGGAAGGAGACAACTCCTCCTCCTCATTTCAATGGATAGTCCAGGGTCCCTATAACCAAAGACAGACTAACAAGAGAAAAGCACATGTATTTATTAAATATCAGTTTTATGTGATGCAGGAGCCTTAGTACACAACTGAATCAGAAAAACCTGAGAGTTTTTCAAGCTAGGTGTGATGAAGAGTTTAGAGGGTGAGACTTGATAGGACAAAGTGAGCGCAGACAAGCGGGATAACCTGGAGAACTCTACAAGGCCTGTTTGTTATACCCCTTTGTGTCACCACATTTTGGAGATAAAGAACTTCCCCCTCTCACATGCACATCTTATGGCCTGCTTCAGGGAAGGCCGGAAAGTCCTTCCTGTGCATGTCAGTTTTCAAATTCTTTCTGCTAAAAATTGTCCGCATGCTAAGCTGTCATATTTTGGTATAGCATTTCCTGAACCTGTCATGATAAATCCTCAGCTGTTTCTGCTGTTTTTGGAGAGGAGCCTGATCTCTCCCCTATCACAACAGTCTTGACACCTTTCACAGGCGTCTTAAATAAAATCTTTCCACTAACAAATCTATCAGAACATTTTTTTCCCTTCATAAGAACATACAATTTTCAAGAGAAATTAATCTACCAATCTATTAATTTTCCAGGATCTGCATGAACTGCTTCTCTTCAGAATAAAGAATCATTTATCTGAGGATAGAAATTAGGATTCAAATTTATAACAAAGGGTTTGGAGTAGCGGAGTAAAGGTAATGAAAGAGAAAAAGAGCAGAAAAAGTCTTAGGAAAGAATTAAGAGACAGAAGGGAACAAAGATTTATGCTCAGGAGCAGCTTTTTATTAGAGATTCAGTGTATATTCATAAGGCTCCATAAGTTCAATTAGCCAGAAACATAAACACCTGGGAAAATAATGGAGACAGAAGAGGCTAGCCATGGAAATAACCAGAGGGGCCTGTGAAGAGCAACGGGAGTCTGCCCTCCATAATGCCCCCAGGTGGGAATGTGGGCGAGTGTGGTTAGAACAGTGGAGTTTTCAAAGGAACTAGGGATTGCGTTTCTCAGGAAGAGAAGAGACTAACCATATTCAGTGTGTGGTCCCTCAGTTCAAACAGTTATAGCTACAACTCCATACAAAGGCTACTCCACAAAGAAATGGAAGTAGGAATAAACAGGCTTAGAATCAGAGGATCCAATTAAGTGAAATTTCCCAAAGGTTTTGATGTTTCTTAAAATACAGTATTCAAGTTGATTGTCTTCATAACCTACAGGCAGTACATTCCTGGCCATCTCTTATCTCCTCTGTAATACACACACACACACACACACACACACACACACACACACACACACACACACAGAGAGAGAGAGAGAGGGAGAGAGAGAGAGATTCAGAGGGTATCTGTGTATATTTTTAAGATAGTGCTTAAAAAATTATGGCACGAGGGATGTTGTACATAGCAGCAGCCCAAGGTTGGAAAAAAGATAAATCCAGCTTAGTTCAGCACAAATATCTGGCCTTGGTCTGAGCTGCAGCCAGCCCACACCGCCTGTCAGGAGGCAAGTGGGTTGTACTAACCATCCCTGTCCATGAAGCATGCAATGCAGACAAACTGATAAACAGAAGAATAACAGTAACCACTTCAGAAATACATTTTTGCTCTGGTTTTCCTCTGGTTTAACATTTTCAAAACAGAAGTGCAACACAAAGTGACTACAATGTCAGCAGACATGAATACAGAAACTAGACTTTGTAACTTGTCAGAAGAAAAGCACCGCAATGTATAAATCATTGAGAAAAAATTTCTACAGTGGAAAGGAATTTGAAAGGACCTATGGGTGAGATGAAACGGGTGAGATCTTCACAAAACTAAAGCTCTCCAGGAAGTGATTATCTATCTTGTTCAAACTACACAGGAAAAACAAGGCACAGGGGATGTGCAGCTAAGGCACAATGTAATGCCAATGTGATGAAACTGACCTCTCACCTCAAAGATCTTAAGAGCTTCACTGCCAAGTTCAGGCAAATATGAAGAATCCTAAAACTGAAGGTTTCATTCTGGAACTCTGGACCAGTTTAAGACAACTAGGCAAAATGTATGGAAAATCTAATAACGCTTTCTTCTTTGATTAAAACGTTTTTTGTTTTTTTTTTTTCTGTCAACTTACTTCAATCCATTTTCTAACTGTAAAATTCAGAGATATACTTGAAACAAGTTTCAAGAGAGCAGGCAAAGTATGAGTAATATTAATACACATTTTACTCATAAAGTCATTTTGGTGATTTTGGGATCCATATATTATTAATGTCTAAAAGTCAAGAGACAGATGCTGTGTGATTTTCCCACACTGTAGAGGCCCATGGAAAGTTCTGGGACAGGATATAGAGTTTTTCTCCATTTATAAGCAGAAGTGTGGTTTAACTGCTTCCCAGACAAATTGTTATTAACCTTGTCATTTATTTCTCCCCTGAAATGATGATCTCAATGTTCCCCTAACCCCTTATATGGTCAGATCCGAATCTGTACTATTTAACTCAATTTCACAGTCTCTTGTTCTAATTAGGGTTGAAAAATGTATTTGCCATCAGAAGACATCTACATACTAAGGATATTTTATATTCCACTAGAACAAGACAAGAGATTAACCCTCAACCTCTCTCCCACCAAATTCTACCCTTGATGGTTATTTATGTTCCATAGTCATATTTATGTTCCATAGTCTTCTACCATAAAAATATAGAGCAATTTCAAAGTAATGCACTCCAGAATATGTGAACTAACTCACAACACAAGCTGTACTTTGTTATAGAGAGCATACTGCTTTGAATTTCCTTGCCATATTTCTCATTTGTGATATTTGAACAACAGTCATTGCTAAAATAAAAACACAACTAGATAGCATAAACTTTTGATCTTTTAATAATGCTATGAAATAATTCTTATTTCAAGTGCCTGAAAAAAATAAAAGCATATGTACAGTTTTCTATTAAATAATACTAGCCATACAGTACCCGTTAGTATGGTGAATGTGCATGCAGAATATCTCTAAAATATTATACATACTAGAAATGTAAAGT
Source organism: Petromus typicus (assembly GCA_004026965.1). Taxonomy (NCBI): domain Eukaryota; kingdom Metazoa; phylum Chordata; class Mammalia; order Rodentia; family Petromuridae; genus Petromus; species Petromus typicus. The sequence goes on along the minus strand of PVIR01001716.1, from coordinate 85,003 downwards.
AGCAATAAAACATCTTCCACAAGTCAGAAAGGTAAGTGGAATCCCAAAGTAATCTAGATTCCAGAAATTTAGAAACATAAAATGACTAACTGCTTAGTTCTGTATCTCAATTGATACTTATCACATGTAGACACTACAGGCCTGTGTGAAATATGACATACTGTGCACTTTGGAATGTCCTGCAGTTGATAATTTAACCTGAACTTCAGAGCCTCTTTCTACAGGTTAACAGCAAAACACATGACCTTAGTTGATCTAATTTACCAAAACTACCTCCACTCCATGTTCAGTTTTGATGTCTTCTTTCTGCTTTCATTGTCTGTATTTTCTTCTTCAGTTCTTAGGGAAGAAGTGATCCTTTGCATTTCATTTGACTTCTCTTCCTTTCCTCTGTTTAGCTACATTTCAGTCACCACTTCAAATATGTACACTCTTTAAGGCCTGCCTTTTGTATTTGATATATCCACACTGTATTTTTTATATTTTCCCTTCTTTTTAATTTACCTCTGCATTTCCTAACAGAGTAAGTTTTGCTCTTCTTACTATCAATTCTGCATTTCCTTAAAACCATAAAATCATTCCCACACAACTTTTGAGAAAGTGTACTTTTGAAGGTTAGGGCAGCATATTCTTTAATGTCAACAGACTTTCTCAGTGTTTGCTTTTTTTTTACCTGTTAGCAGCATGTTTGATTTTGTCATTGTCTCCATCACCATCCTCACCCTACACTCCAAACACAAACTCCCAGGTGTCTGGAATCGGTTCTCTCCTCTCCCTTTGTACATCCCTGCCCACATGATCTTACTCACTCTGTCAGAACAACCTCCTTTCTGTGCAAGACTCTCACACCTCCATTCCTAACTATAGATTTCTTCCAACTCCTTCATGATAGGAATGTCCCACAAAGAAATTAGAATGGCCCAATTCTCAGAATTTGCTAAACCCAAACTTAAGATTTTACTGTTCACACAAACACACCCTTCTGAACACCTTATTTTTCAGTATTTCTTTTTTTTTTATTCAAGTTACCTAAATTTAAAAATTTGGCAAAATCATTGTGGCCAACTAACTTTTTTTCCTCACATCCTATGAAATAATCTGCATATTTTACTGTGTGTTTTTTGCCACTACACTGTGATCCAGGGCTTTAGTCTCTATTGTATTATACCTACGTTATTACAATGCCTTACTTCATTCTCTCAATACTGTGTCTCCCTACTCTACTTCCCAGAACACAACAGGCGTTCTTCTCACTTTATCACTTAAATGGACATCCTAAATTACTGTTTTCATTACATAATCTTGCTTAAGAAAATCCTGCGACACAAAATCCTATCCTTTAGCATATTAAATGTCTCTCATCTTGTCTTACATTTCCCTTCTATATTCCTCTATTTTCCCCTTTGTTCTTGTTTATGCCTGTGCATCTACCTGCCAGACTTTTCCTTTCTCATCTTCTTGCTAAATTCTTCCCCCATAGACATTCTATCACTTCAAGCATTTCTCAGCTTGCCAACTCTGACTCAGTGCCCTGTCACATCCATCTAGCTAAATGCTGTTTCTCCTATGTACTTTGCTAGCAACTAGCTTATACCTCTTGAAAAGCTCTGATTGGATAGCCTTATTTAGTGCCCTGACATACGATGACTAAGATGCAAATGCTCTCCATTCCTAACCTTCCTCATAGTAAACTGTACATTTCTCAAGGTCATAGTTAATTTTCCATAACATTTAAATCCTCCTACACTTGGTATAGACTCTTACATAAAGCTGGAGCTATATAAAAAGAATAAGCTGGAAGGGTTCAGAATAAAAACAATTATATTCAGAAGAATACAAGACCAGATCATTGATACTTGTATGCTTTCTTGACTTTGGAGCTGATAAAAAGTTAAAGCAGGTGACTTTGTACAATACAAAATATCTATGACTTAATTCCCACAGAAAGAACAAAGCAGTTTCATTCAAATGTTCTACCTAGTCAGTGCTTTTGATATGCATAAATGGGGGCAACGATGGAAAAGATTATTGTCTTTTTAAAATAACCACCACAGAAAGATCAATTTACTTATACAAATAGAAAACTAAAACTGAAACAAATCAAAATACAATTTGGTAAGGTTTTCCTATTATAGAAATACATTTTAATATAATAGGAGATCTAATTTTAAAACAATCATCCCCAAAGTCAACTAAATAAGATTTGAAATTGTTATGTGTCATTTTTAAAATAAGGACTCCTAGATTACATATTGAAAATTAAAACACTGTTGTGCGCTGCAGTAAATGATGACACATTGAACATTTTGAGGAAAGGAGGATATGAAAGTCCAAAACGTTGTTTGTATCTAATAATTTAGACTTCTCCTCTTTTAACATAAGGTCACTGGAATTCTTTGTTTATGAAATAATTCAAAAAGACAATCAGCGATTTCAAAGTATATTATGTAGATCAATACGCATTTTGTTGTCTAGAAAATAAGAAAGCAATTTGTTATGGAATCAATGTCTTATTAAGAAGGAACCATAATCCACAAATGGCATTCAATCTTTCTAGTTTGACAGCAATAATTGACAGTGTACAAGGGCCACAACCATACATTTTACTTTGCACAGTCCTTTTGGCATAAGAATTGCTAATAGATTCTTGAGTTCCTAGTATGTTGCTTCAGATCATTCCAGATGCAGGGACATTGTAAGCAGGGAAGTAAATATTTTGTGGGAATAAGAGTAAGATTAGATGGTTGTGTACAGGTGAAAAAATAAAAAAAATTCCATGAAACAATTTAAATAGAATATGGTAATTGAGGTCTATTTGCTATGCTTTTCCATAAGCAAATAACTGAAATTTAGACACCAAGAGCATAGAAATCACATAAAATGTTTTCTGAACAAAAGGAATAAACAGCAAGATAAAATGTTACATGGATGATTTATTTTGGACTCAATGTGTAATCCCCAACAGGGCTGTGCTCAAATAAAACTCTTTGTTTCAGAATAGAAATTTACATTACCATGCCTTGTATTTTCTTTTTGTTTTTCCAAGACCAGGGATTGAACTCAGGACCCTTGCAATGTGAGGCAGACACAGCACTGCTGAGCTAAATCCCTGGCTCTAGGCTTATATTTTCACCATGCCTCAATGCTACCTTACTTATCTAGGCCATGTACCAAAAAATCAAAACATAATCCCAGAACAGGTGGGGGGGGGCTATATCTGTTGATCCATAACTTGCTATGTCATTTAGCTATTGCAAGAATATGAAATCTGTATTCTGAGTCTGTAAGAGACTTCATTTACTGCTATTGGGCAAGGAAAATATCATTTGAGGCAAATGATTTTTCAAAAGCAACAGTTTAAAGTATATTTATGAACAAACTTTTTGGAGTCCCAGAAGAAAAAATGGCTTTGAATTAGACATTAAACATTGATTGTATGATTTTATCATTTAAAATAAACAGGCTCATAAGTCAAACTTGAAGTGTGTAGCACCTGAGTGTCTTTTGTGTTTTAAGTGTCAGCCAGATAACTCATACACCTTCTTGCTATTCCTTAATATTGAGCTGAAGATCCATCTGACCAACAAACATAAAAGTAACACACGAATGACTGGTGCTCAATGAATTCATGATGAACAGAGTCCTTATGTATTATGTATATTTATAGTCTTATGCTAGTCAGTATAAAGTGACTCCAGAAAGAAAGAACAAAATACCCGATCTCTGCCTTCAGTGAAATATAACAGCACAGAGACATCTTCGAATTCAACCTTCTTTTTAAAATCAGGCACAAAGGCCTTCAACTTGGGCCTTTGTAAGACCTTGCTTCCTGACTTGCTAACCTCTTGGTATTGCTTTATTTTTCTCCCAAGGACTTATCTAGTACTGACATGCTACATAGTTTAGTTATTTGCTTAAGCTCATTCTTTCCAGACAATAGCTCCTAACAGGCAGGCACTACTATCCATTCCCTTCAGTGTCGTATGTCCCATCCCCAGAAAAGTACCTAGCAGTCAGTACATCTTTATCACATTAATAAATGAGGTGGCTATTATTATTTTGGTTTTCCAGATTTCTGACCAAATTTCCACTTTAAGATATGGCTTTTTTTTTTTTTTTTCCCATTCAGCTTCATCTCAAGTACATACTGGCTTAAATAGCAATGTGATTACACAGAACTGGGACACTGAGTGAATTATTACCTTCATCAACCTTTAGCACAATGAGGATCACAAAAGAGTATGTGGGTTGTTTTTGAGAAATGAAAGAATTCACATTTACTGACCAGCACAATGCTTGACACATACGTGTTCAATAGATTTGAGCTGAGGTGGTTTTTACCAAGATGATTATCATCTTTTGATATAAATAGCTCATCAATTTTTGAAGCTACTCCTACTTAGTGGGCTTGGGTTCAGAATAGTCATTGCAAAATATGCCACTTTGAAATCCCTGGTATTGTAAGCTAAAGGAAACTGAGAAAACCACAGAAGCAGGGCAGTACTCTGATCTCTCTCACTCTTTCCCAGACCCTCATTGTTATCTTTCTCTCTCAAGACAAAAGATATGGAGAAAAGTCTGAGCAAATAGGCCTTCCTAAGTCTCTTTCAGTTTATTACCACCACATCACACTTTCATTTTCTTATATATCTCTGCATAACCGGACATAAAAAAATATAGATTTCCCATAGTTTTCAGCTTTGAAGGCTCTCCTGTCACCTGAAACCTATACAGTTTGGTTTTGTTCATCTATTTTTGCTATGGGTGTCAGTCTTGAACTTTGTGACATGAAAAATCTTACTGCCCACATAGATAAAAATTTAAACAAGAAAGAAAAAAATGAAAAAAAAAAAGCATTTTTAGAAGTTTCCTTTGTAGGTGTCTTTTAGCAAAGATGAATCCCATTTTTGTTTTTCTTGAAAACTATATATCTCTCTAGGAATTACCACATTGCATTTCAGTCAGTTGATTATATTCCATTTTCTCTGCTAGATCGTGTGGCCTTTTAGGGTATGAAGTCTCTGTACCTCATCAGGACACAAGCTCCCTACAGATGTCCGCACAACAGATGAGCTACCATGAGACAAAAAGACTGATCCCATTATTTGTATTCAGTTCACACCTGCATTTTCATTACTGTTTCAAAATTACATTTCTCAATATATGGTTCTGATCTGGAGAGAAACACAGAAACATTTTAGCACAGGAGAGAACTATAGAAAGAGATCAAAATAAAAGCAATGCACTGAAATTCAGGGCTGCTGCAAACATAATGGCTGAGAGACCGAAACAAAAACATTTTCTCAGTTGCTCCAATTCAAATGTAATGATCTAATTTATATCGTCTGACTTTCTCAGAGTGCGACAACCCAGGGAAAACTCACAACAAAAACAATAGTGATACAGCTCAAAAATGGTTATTAGAAGTGGGTATTAGAAACAGGAATGAGATCCACAGCTCAAACAATAATAGCTATTAAATAGCACACCAAAAACCAAAACCAGAAACCTTTCGAGGAATTTTAAAAGTCATCCAAGTACAAAGTTAAATAGTAAATGCGCAAAGTTAAATACTAAAGGCTACAAGCTGCTGTTCAAATGATAAACATTCATGGTGCCTTATGCCAATTAGAAAAAATAACAGTTTTACCTAGGGGAAGGGGGTTGTGACTAGCAAGTTTTATTGCCGAGTTAAGTGTATAGTGCATAATCAAAGTAAGAGGCTAAAGGGAAATAATCCGGCACCGTGAACTACCTATATCCTACCACTAACACACACACACTCCGATCTTTCTTCCCTCTGAACAATGCTTCTCATTAGGAAAGGACTTACGTTAGGCCTCAGTCTGGCTGCCAGGTCATAATACTTTTCTGCTTCTTCATTGAGGCTGGCCTGTCTGTTAAGGAATGACATAAAGAAGAATTAAAAACTGTATCATTTATTTTAAAATAGGTAAATAAAATCATGCCACAAAACAATATTAACTATAAAAATGTATCATCACATGAATTAAACAGGAAGTTGCTCATACAGAAGCCTAAGTGCTTATAATAAATTAATTATATTGACAAAATAGGAAGAACAACTCAGTATAATTCTATGCAGGAGGAATTAGTATTCTCGACTTACACATTAGCAGTCAGAAAAGTTTGCTCCCTTTGCTAAAGTAACCCATGCCATACACTGAGATTATCCAGTTTTATTGTGATAATGAAAGAAAAAGCTTTATTTTTAAATTAAGTTGTCCAAAGGAATATGTAGTTAGGACTTTTTAATAAAAAATAGTGAACATGTGATGCAGGATTTTTAAATTGAGTTCTATCTACATATCACTTTTTCTGATTTCACATTTATGTAGAGAAAAGAAAAAACTACAGGGAAGTTTTTCCCTCTCTCTGATCTCTGCTCACCAGGGCAGACACACCACCTGATCTCAGATGAGTGAATATTCTCACTTAGGATTTTAATTCCTGAGTGACAGATGAAAGGATGACCAGACTCTATTCAAAACGGTGGAAGGAATGGGGATAAACTCTGTTCAGGCTCCAGCTTTATGAATCACTAAAGCATATTTCACTCCTTGGCCACTGGGCTGCTTCCTGCTGCTGATGCAAGCCTTCCAGCCCACAGCGATTTCTTCAGCTCTCACTGCCTTCAAAGGCCAGAGGCAGTTGACTTGCTTAGAGCCAAACCTCACGCGTGGCACAGTTGATTTATGCAAATAAGACACACACTGAGTTTTACAGATGCGACGGTTCACTGCTTGCTCTTGCAACTCCCAGCAAAGACTTTGGCTAGTCCCAGCCTGCTTGTTAGCAGAAGAAATCAAACGTCAGGGTGCACTGAAGCTTAGTGATCTAGCCTTCAAAACACAGTATGTTTTTTGATTATTCCATGCTGTATCTGAAGACCTTCAAAGAGTAGACACTAAGATTGAGGAACTCATAGCTTGGACTCCAATCTAGTCATCATATTTGAAGGGCACAGAAGAAATGCTATAGAAATATGCTGACTCTAAGTTTTGATTCTACACCACATTTCTCCTGGGACAATAATAGTATTATTGGCATGGCCTGTATTTAGGATGAAGTAGTGTTTTCTTCAAGCTCCAAGGAAGTAAGCTTTTAAGGCAAGATGATTGAGAGGTCAGGAATTAAGATGAGAGAACAAAACCAATTAACATTCTCAATTAGAAAATTGCATTCAGGTTTTAAAAGGGAAGGCTAGCCATACCTATGAAACTGAATTTGCACTTCTGTGGAGTCAAATAAAAACCATAAATGCCATACCCCATGTAATCATATAAATTATAGGAATAACTGAAGATAAAATTTCTCTGGAGAATAAGACATATTCTTCTAAGTTTTAAAAGGCAGAATAACTGGAAGCATTGCTATTTTAAGTGGAGGTTTTAAACAATGTAAAAACCCTTGACCTAAGGCTCTACTGGACCTCTGACATGTTACAATGTGCTGCTGCAATTTATATTCTCATAAATGTTAAAGTTCAATTTCAATATGTCAAGAAAAGTACTTTAGTCTGTTATGAAACAGTAAAAATCCCCTCACTAGGGTGTTTAATGAAGGTTCCCTCCACCAAGTTACAGAATCACTTTGGTTGAGATTCATTTGGAAATCTGAACCAGAATTCATTAGGTCATGCCCTGAAAGGTTTTCTCCAGAGGAAAATAAAAGACATGGAGGTAGGAAATTAGAGTAACTTAATACTACAAAGAAGTATGTTACTTTGAAGCCAGATCAACCAATAGATGTCTAGCATGTAAAGTACAGCTACTATTAATATTCATCTCTACTGACATTTAATTCATAAGGTAGATAAGGATCAAAAGAGGAACTGGGGAATCCATTAGATGAAATGCCTTTATCATATTAATCCAAATTTGAAAAGGTTTCCCTACAAAACAACTGGTTACTAGTTTTTAAAGTCATCACGTTCTTTGGTGATTTAATGTCTCAAGAAAATTTAATTTCTTAAGCTAGAAGTAGAATTGATTATATTCTAAAGCAAGGACAAAACAAGGATTACATATGTCATCTAGCTATGAAAATTAATTTTCATTCTACATCTTTGCTTCTGTTACTTTACAGTCTTTCCTGACTACTAATCAGGAGGCATTTATAGTAGCATATGGAAAACTGTAGAGAAAAGATTATGTTGATTCTATCCATATAATGTTCATCTTTGATAGATTCTCCAGACAACAGAAAAAATGCACGAGGAACTATCCAATGACCTCTTTGGGGGTCTATATTTAAAAACTCTCCTCTTTAAAAAAATATCCTGGAGTGCTTAGATAAATCTTAGTTGCACAGATGACCAAACTGTTATTCAACTTATGAAAAGTGAGGAAAGGAGCTATATTTTCCTGTTTCTTGTGGGTTTCTATGAAATGTACTCAGCCACTTCCACCATGAGACTGAAGGACTGCCCACAGGATCTGGGTCTCAGACTCTGATATGTATATTCAGAGCACCTGGAAATATGTACTTCTCCTGAGTATCTGTATCTTTTCTTCTCTCACTCTTGCTTTTCTTGGGACAGAAAATGTATAAATTCTCAATCAAGGTATGCCCTTTTACTATTCACAATACTATGCAACCATTGCTATTATAAATCACATATAAAGATGATAAAAAGGAAATGAGATACTTTCTTGCAATGTCCAACTTATATATCATAATGAAATATGGAGGGGAGAAGTAGTCTCCCATGAGGTAAAGTGGAAGAGTCAGAAAGTGGGTTAGAGGGAAATGACTGGCTTAGTGAGGACATCGCCCTGGTCAGATGTTGACAGCCTTGTGTTTTAGCCACAGTACATTGTACAAAGCCAGTAATGAATTAGATATTTAGAAAGAAAAATCACTCACAACAGGCAGCCCTGCTAGGTCCAGATGGGCAATTTCTCCCCCATTAACTTGCCATCTTCAGAGGTAACGTTATGTGACATTCATGAGTACAGAGATACAGTAACTATGCCAAGACCTCAACTGGAGATTCGGATGGAGGCTCCTTTTTCAATACCTTTTTCACTCACTTATGTTAATCCTCCTCCTGGTCAAACTACCTCTGCCTCTCAGGGCCAAGAAGAGAGGAAAGAAGCAGAAAAAGTCCCAGATGGTCTTTGTGAAACTTTGTGAAACTGTGAAATATTACATTGCCAAGGAGTAATTTGAGTTAATTGAATGCATTTAAAAGTTTTCCTGCCATCAATAAATAGGTGTCGATCAAAAATGGCTTTAAGACCCACAAATATATTGTCTTAATACTTAAGATAAAGGATAAAGAATAAAGAAGTAAAGAAGAAATGACAAATAGAAGCAAGAAAGAACTACACTAACAATGTAATTTTATGAAAGGTCCCACTGAGTCATAATTTTGTAACATCCCCAAAGAATTTGAACTCATTCTTTCAGGACCTTAAGCCTCACAGGTTAGAAGTGAGGCAGGAGATTAGGGCATGACCTGGTAATTACAAAATTCTGGAACACATGCTCAGAACAGTTCCCAAAGCCCCACATGTAGACCTCTCATGAGAAGAAAGAAAAGCTATTATGGTCAAGGTGGAATTTAGGAGGTAGGTAAAGTCAGAAAGGCTGGAGAGGAGGTAGAATAAAACACATGATAGGTTAGAACGTCAGAAGCACCTCTTGGCTCATGTTAGAAATACAAAATCTCAGGTATCACAAACACATTGCATTTTAAGAAGGTCTCTGGGTGATTCCACTGGTGACTCAATATTTTTAAAAGGCATGAAGGGTTTGCTTAGCTAGAATTTTTAAATACACACTCAAGCTTATACAGTGTAGTCCCTTAGGACAGACTCACTGTACAAATTAGAGCTGGAAGACTTCTGTGTTCAGGGAGTTAGAAATCTGTAGAATGTGTGAATCTGTAGACAGTTTGGGCTTAGTCTGCAGGAGAAAAGCAAGGACTCACCCAGAAACAGAAAGATATTGGCTTATTTCACAACTAAAAAGCTCATTTTACAACAGAATGGCAGAGTTCCAGTCTATTGTATTTCTAAAGGTCAGATACACCTTATCAAGTAAGCTAATTTATGGATTTAAACAATCTTTAAGGAATTTTAGATGTGACAAACCTGGGAGAGAAGAAGCCTAAATAAGGCAAGGGAGTAAGATATGGATAATCTTAGGTAACTTAGCATCCTTTAGTTGCAGTCTTCTTAAAAGTACATTTTTTAAATTATGATATCCCTTGTCTTCTTTCTACATATCTTCATTTCTTCTACTCACTTCTCTTCCTTTAACTTCAAACTCTTTTTAAAAAAAAATCTAGTTTATTGGTATATTTTAGATATACATTATGATCACATTCCTCATTGAGAATTTGTACTGTACACGATATATTTTGATTCTTATTTTTTCCCATTCCCTGCCATCCCTTTAGCCCCTCACCTTCTATATACATAAGGTTTGTTTCCATTTAAGCACAGAGCCTGATGGTCTATCTTCTTGTGGCTGATTTAGGATGGGGGGAGTGTTCCTAACTCTGCTTACACAGGGATTAAAAGTCTCATTCTGAATATCTGAAAGAGACATGCGAATATTAGATTCTCTTGTTTAGTGAACCATTTTTTTGGAGGGGTCCTGGGGCATTGAACTTAGGAAGAACTATTAGTTTGTGAGAGTCTGGAAAATATGATGGGGGCATAAGCAAGTAGAAAAATAATGAAAAGTGGTTCCAAATAGTGTAGAAGGCAGACAAAATCAGGCAGCTTTTAGCATAAGCTTTTTGCCTTTAATATTAACTGCTATTTGTCCAGTAATGTTAAACCTAAGTACACCAGGTGAAGTTCAAGAGCTTATAGACTCCTCCCCATTTTGTGAATACCAAATCCATTATCTTTTTATTTAAATTATAACAATGAGAAAAGATTTCACTAAATAAATATATCTATGTTTTTATGATCACTGGATCATACAATTTTTTCTTTACTACAGGGCTTGGATCTGAATATGACCTTTATTTTATAGACTTGACAATCATATTAAAGAGGCCTCGGGCAGGAAAAGTCAACTTCAATCTTATCTGCAAATGCTTTGCTTTAAAGACCCTATAACCCATGACAATGCAGTTGAAATAAGATTCTCCTCACCAAACATCAGCAGTATATAATCTGTAGTTGGAAAATCTAGTGACTTTCGAGCACTTTTTACCTAGTTCAAAATATTAAAGGAGAAAGTATGCGGCCTAAACAGGCTTGGGGATTCAATTCTTTGTGATCTAAAGGGAGAGATGCAGGCATGCACACGTACACACACACGTACACACACACACAGATATGGTTGAAGAAACAATCTGATTCTATTCCTTTTCACATTCAAGAATTTAAATGTTATCTCAGTCAAATTTATAAAAAAAAGTTAGCCTTTTCAAACTATTTGTTCGCATGGCATATCGTTATATGTTGGACGCAGAAATTAAAAGATTATGATTCTTATATATTTACTTGCTCTGTAGAAACTAAGAAAGCATCAGGCATCAGGTGGGTTGGTGGATATTGATTTCTTTTTTGGTACATTTTAGGTACACATTATGATCACATTCAACATTGAAAATTTGTATCATTTGTTATATGATGTATCTTGATTCTTATTTTTCCCATTCCCCTGCCCTCCTTTCTGCCCCTCCACACTCCTATGTACATAAACTTTATTTCCTTTTTTGTTGTTTTTTCCATTAAATTTTTAGGTGGGTGTTAATTTTCTTGTTACCTGAGAAGCAGCAACAGCTTGCTCCCTTACGTCCAGAAAAGAACAAAGGACACAGTACTCTTAGTTGTGTGACCTATATTTGATACTACTAGACTGATATTTTAAAAAATGTAATATCCCTTAGATAATACAAAGGTCAGGTTACCTCTCCAATGACCAACTGTGAATCTGCCTTCTAAAATTTGCCATCAAAGAACAATTTAATACCATTAGAGAGGTCTGAGCACTTAGGGATTATTAACTCGACAATTAGCTATTTGCTATACATCCTTTCTCCTTTAATAAATTCAAGAACAGTAGCCTCTTGGTATACTCACTCCGTTATAAAGACAGAGGGAGCCAAAGCAACATGGTGAAAACAATATCAACCTCGGACAGAACACACTGAGTTCAAAGCACAGCTTATCAATTCTGAACAGTAATAACCCTGAGCCTTAGTCTCCTCACCTGTAAAATCTCAATATTAATGTCTACTTTACACACATGCAATTAGTACTAAGACAGTAGCATGTGAAAGTCCAATTCATAATGCCAGGTAGACAGAAACTATTTGAATAAATGCTACTTTTATGCCTTATCACAAATGGGTTAAAAACAATCTCTTCTACCAGAGACAGTGAATTCTGTGTATCAGGTTAATTTTGTTTTTGTGTCTTTTGATTTCCTCTTGGGTATCAAATATATTCATTGTTTTTTTCTCTCCAGCTTCCAGTTCTAGAGGTAAAACCTGAACACTTCCATTCTGACTTGCCTCAACAGAATAACTGATTTGATCATTTCCGCTCACAAATGTAGAGACATAACTTCTAGCACTTCAAATTCTTTTGATATTTTCTTCTTATAACCAATCACATTTTTTTCTTAAATGATCTCATGTGGAAGCACCAAACACATTTTCCAGTGTATGTGAAGTACTCAAAGTATCCCCGTATACTGTCAGTGTTCATAAGTGAGAACACTCAACACCACCTGTTCACACAGTTGGTCATCAGCCACCATGTGTATCCCACCTTTCCCAGGCCCCAGCTTTCTTCTGGCATATAACTAAAGTTCCACCAATCAGACATAATCCCAGGAGAAGGAAATTCTGGAGGAAGCATGATGGCAGGCAGCTGCACCAAGAGAATCATCTTCTAACAATGGGGCTCACGCTCTGCTTTGCTCTGTGGTCGATGCTGGCACAACTCCTGGATTATGTGAGCTCCTGAGCCTTGGCAAGGTGGATCCCCTAGAGAATCCTGTCAAAGCAGGTACAACCCCTGGCCATGCAGAATGGTGCTCTAAGCCCCTAGAGTGATCTGTGGGTGATTAGAACACCTCTAGTAAATCTCATTTCTGCTTAAATTAGCAAGGGTAAATTTTGTAGTCTACAGCTAAGAACTGTGACCCACACATGAAAACAATTTAGGGACTGGATTTATTTTCATCAGTTTTGCCTGGGAAATTATAACAGAAGGTCCTCTATCCTACTTTATAAATTTTCCTGAATTATTAAATGATAAATACTCATCTGTTAATATTTATCTGTTCTACCTTATTTAGTTTCCATTTTAATTAACTTAGAAATAGAATTACATTGATTTTATATACAATATCTATATACTACTTTATATCCTACTGTATATAATTATATAATCACATAAGCATATATATCCAACAGATATATATTTATGTAGGCTGATGAGCTTTATATACTTTGATCTTTGTCAATCATTCCTTTCCAATGAGCTTTGGGAAATTATCTGAATAAAATTTCTCAAAATCTGCCTTTGTTTCTTCCCCTTTATGTTAAGCTTCACTTCTACAGAGAAAACCTTCATGTACAGCTGAGAGGTGAAGTGGGTCCATAAGAAACTTCTCACATTTCAAGCCTCTTGAAAGTTCAGACAACAAATACTTGTTCTATGAGAGCTAGTCCTGACCTTCACTTCTTCCTCAATCAGACCAAATGATTTTTGTAAAAAAGATTTGGAATGAATAGTGATTTTTCTTTTTTAATAGATTCTTTTGTTCATTTCATTAGGAATTAGCCAGTAAAAGAGAAGATAAATCAATATGATAGAATCATATATTAAATAGAAGCTTTCCCTAAATTGTTGATTCAGGATATTTGGGAAAGTATTAATCCAGCTAACCAAGTCATACAGAGAAATTTACTTCTTTCTAACTTATCACCAATTGCCTTGCCAATTTTTCTCTTAAAATTTCTAAAAAAAAAAAAGCCATGGAATTTTGATGTGATGAGTAATAGCAAATTCAATACAGAACCAGGCATGGAGGCCTGTTCCTGTACTCCCACAAGTCTGGGAGGCTGAGGACTGCAAACTCACACCTACCAGAGACAACTTACCAGACCCTTTCTCAAAATAAATAAATAAATTAATTAATTAATAATAAATAAATAGTGCTGTGGGCAAAGCTCAGTGTGAAGGCCTTGGGGTCAAGCCCCAATAACAACCCTTTCTACCTCCATTTAGGATGTCTGGCATTCGCAGATGGTTAGAATGATGTGGCTTTATATATAATACTAAATAAGCAAAATCTGGACATCTAACCATTTTGACAAAACTACATTCAAGGTAAGACTAAAGACTCTTCGGGGCCGGGGAGTTAGCTCAGTGGTTCCGGCGCCTGTCTTGCAAGCACTAGGACCCAGGTTCGATTCCCCGGTAACCACATACCTATATTGGGTGTGGAGACTCACGCCCAGCAGCAATCAGTACCGCATACCACAGTGCCGGGCATGGTGGCTCACGCCTGTAATCCCAGCACTCGGGAGGCAGAGGCAGGAGGATTGCTATGATATGAGTTTGAGGCAGAGCTCAGGGCCAGCCTGAACCACAAAAGTGAGACCCTGTCTCCAAAAACCTAAAAAAAAAAAAAAAGGACTAAAGACTCTTCTTAACTTTCCACAAACAATATGGTGACTTTTCTACTAATAACTAAAGATTGTTCAGTCTGGGGAGTGAGCACTGAAGAAATATTGAATTTAAGGAAACTAGAAAATAGAAAGGTGTGATGAAATCGCTCCTATAAGATATCACTGTGTTGAGTGGCCTTCACAGAGCTGCTGAGCTCATGGTCAAGTCAGTACAATATGGCAGCAAGTGATTGGAGCTTAACAAGGAATGCAGACCTTACAGACTGGAAAGAAGGTTCTGGAAAACAAATCCAAAAGATTTCCACAGCAACACAGTGGAACAAAAACTCTCCTCTGTTTTCTAGCACTATGGTAACTAAGCAAAAATTACAAGTGATATATTTAACAAGGACACTTTTTGTAATATTCTTACAACAGATTTCAACTAGTAGACCTTGAATTCCAGACACTATCTTAATATGTAGCAAATGTCTTCTTGATGAAAATATGTATTATGAACAAGATGAATAACTCTATAGAAACACACGCTTTCTCATCCTTTGAAATGGTTTATTGTGACTAGAAACAGAGTGTTTTATTCATGAAGAACAGAAAGGCTTCTTCCCTGTAATAATTTGTCATGCAAATTAAAGTACTAAAAATTATCCTTGCATTGAAGGTTCTCATGGATTGGATATAGTCAGTTAGTTTATAACCAGTAAGCAACTGACTCCTGATATCTTTCTGTAGAAGCCAACTTTCTTAGGTTCATGATAAAACAAATGTTTTGGAAATGTTAAACACTAAAGTACAGAGATAGCATTTGGAGACTTTATAGTATGTCCTCTCTGAACCATGCTTCAGACTTATTTAAAACTAATAAGTCTACATTCCCACCAACAGTGGAGAAGGGTTCCTTCTTCTCTGCAGCCTCACCAACATTTGCTGCTGGCTAATTCTGAGATAGCAGCCATTCTTTGTGGAATGAGATGAAATCTTAATGTTGTTTTCATTTATATCTCTCAAATGACTACTGACGTTGAACATTTCTTCATATGCTTTTTAGCTACTTTTATTTCTTCCTCTGAAATGTGTCTGTTTATTTCAGATGCCCATTTTTGAATTGGGTCTTTAAATTTGGGTGGGTTACCCCTGTGGAGATCTGTTTGGAGATTCCTCAAAAAACTACAGTTAAAACTACAGTGCCATTTGACCTGGCCATCACTCTACTAGGTATATACACAAAAGAATTAAAAGATTCATATCACAGTGGCATATGTGCATCCATGTTTATAGCACCTCAGTTGTGATTGCTAAATCTTAGAAAAACCAAAGTGTCCATCAACTGGAGACTGGATAATAAAGCTGTGGTTCTTCTACAGAATGGAGCATTACTCCACCATAAAAAATGATAAGTTTGAATCATTTATACTTAAATGTACGTACCTTGAGGACATACTCATAAGTGAAATAAATAGTTCACAGATGTGTAAATATTGTATCTTTCCTCTGATATGAAAAAATAATGATGTATATGAGTTCTAGAATGTATGTTATATATTGTGAAATAGAAAATACTCAAAGAGAAATGAGGTGAAGGGGGAAAAATAATGTGATTATAACAAAAAAAGAAAGGAAATAAAGTTTATATAAATAGGGGGTGGAGTGATAGGGTGGGTAGGACTATAGGAAGAAATGAGAATTGAGTTGTGTCATATATTGGTACAAATTCTCATTCTTGAGTGCAATCATGGCATGTATGTGTAATGTACCAATAAAAATTTCAATTAAAAATAAACTATTATAAAAAAAATCAATTAATAAAGGCCAGGGATGTAGCTCAGCAGCAGTGTTTGCCTGACAAATCTGAGGTCTTGAGTTTGATTCCCAGTACCAAAATAAATAAATAAACAAAATTAATAAAAAGTCAAGCAGGAAGCTGCTAAGATACAGAACTAATAATGCTTTCAAATGATAAACCCAAACTAATGGGTCTAAATTTTAGACTGATGTCTAAAATTTGCTTTACATATTGGTTACTGAGGGGGAGAGGGAGAGATGTGACTATCACCAGGGGTCCTTGTGATAAGAAAACTAGGCTGTGATGTGACTGTGGGCATGGACAC
This sequence comes from Petromus typicus, assembly GCA_004026965.1. Taxonomy (NCBI): domain Eukaryota; kingdom Metazoa; phylum Chordata; class Mammalia; order Rodentia; family Petromuridae; genus Petromus; species Petromus typicus. The sequence continues at coordinate 68,260 of PVIR01001716.1, read as the reverse complement.
ACAGACACACACATGCACGTGCACAAAGGGGAAACAAGCAAAACCAAGCAAACACAATAAAGCCGGTAAGCTACAGCAGTGTCAGTGGCCAGCTACGATAAGGTACTCTAGTTTTGTAAGATAGCATTTGGGAAATTGGAATAAATGGTGCAGATTTGTCTAGATTATTTCTTACAAATCCATTTGCATCTACAAATGATCTGAAAATAAAAGTAAAAAATAAATATTTCTTTTCTATTTCTCAAAGGGCTATATACATACGTATGTGTGTAAGTGTGCTGGGAACCCAGGGTTCATGTTAACAGAATGGTCTGTTACTAAACCTCATCCTAGATCAAAACTTATTTAAATCTCCTTGTGAGGATAATCTACATAATCACAAATCTATCCCTAGAAGTCAAATAGAGAGACTAGTATGGATGCCACTTACTGAAACACTTAGGTGGGGATTTAATGGGGTAAAATGCAGGTGCACATATGGGAGAGGGGGCAGCACACTGCAGACAAAACAAATTATTCCTTCCCCTCCTGTCTCCTGATCTTTCCTCCTTTATTCCCATGATTTTTTGTTTTTTTCTAGACCTGAGGCCCAAACCCAGGGCCTTGCACACACACATGCAGATCTCACACCGGTTTTTTGAAAGCATCCTATAACATCACTTATGGATGCATTTTTTTTTTTTTTGCAACAATAGTCAATCTGATTTTTTGAGGGAGTATTTTTGTAATTAGCCTTTGAATAACCCTTCTGAAAACAGAGGTGGTAATAATCAAAAAATATTTTGTTCCAAAACACAGCAATAATGCTGATTACAGAGGAATTCAGAGACCTTAAGTATATTTATACTTAATAATCCTCCCACCATTAGCTTAACATATTCAAATGTATTCACTCCCCTGCCACATTTAACAATAATTAACATCGAAACACATATATGGAGATGCACATGAATCTGACATAATGTTTTGCTTTGGAGACATTTAATTAGACAATTATTACATTCAGTTTTGTAGTTTTCCCTCTGTATTTTAAACATGTAATTTCTGAAGGACAGGGAGTGGCCAGGGATTTTCTAAATAATATTCAGATTCTTCAGGACTCATCTGCCTTCAGGACTCCTCTGCTCTGACTGTGCTACCTATAGACTATGCCAAATAAAACAGTTCTAAGTGTCACATGGTCAGGTAGCACACTTCAGAGAGAGGATTGTGGAATGAAGTGACACGGTAGGGAAACTGATATCCTTAACTATTTTAGCAAAGTCATGGTGTTGGTGTTTAAGGTACAGTTGCAAAAACTAACCTGAGCATGTGGGCAGCATTGAAGACAACATCGAATTCCGTGTTGTCGAGCTCAGCTGCTTTCTTTGCCATCTCGGCCGCTTCCAAGAGGCGAGCTTCTTCCAGAAGAAACTGACCTGTGAAGGGGGAAAGCGTGAGAAATTCAGCCCAGAAAATGGTAAATGCACCAGACAGTAAAGCTGCGTTTACAGTTAAGCTTTACTGCCATGCTCACTGGTTAGCCACATTCTATCTGCCTTTCTTTAGTTGCAGGACATGTGAAGGATTTTAGTACAAGTAAAAGCATTTTTTTTCCCATAAAGGAATTCTTTAGACTTTTCAAGCAAGAAACAAAATGAATTCAGAGAAAGTTATATTACAAATATGAGTGTGTTAATTTTAACAGTTACTATTTTACTATTTCTGTCTTCATAATAAAAAGATGTTAGGTTTAATAATAACAATTCTGAATTAGAATGAGGAATAAAAGTGGAATAAATATTAACAGCTTGAGATCACTCTTAGGTCAGCTTTGCAAGGATAGAATTACTGGAGACAGAGCTGTAAGTGGTACCTCAAGAATTGCTATGTAATGCTACCTAGGAAATCTATTGAAAAGTAAAAATAAACACAGAAGATAAATCCAATTTTAAGGCTGTAAATATGGAAACGCAAGGAATAGGTTGCTCTATTATAGGTGAGAATTTACTAAGAGCAAAATTAATGGTATGATTATCATGGATCTGATATGAATATTGAAATAAAAATAAAAATCAAAGGGTGACAGAGACCTAATTAAGACATCTCAGCACCTGCCAGGCCTGTGACACTGTGGTTTAGTTATCACCTCTTTTTGTGTGGGGTTTGGGGTTTCTTGTTTGCTGAAAATTCAAGACTACCAAGCGCAACAAAAAGAGCTATGAGAATGCTTGGCAAGGCAGGAGTCCCACACAGAAAAAGAAAGGGTTGCTAGCAGAATTAAGTCTTTAATTGCAAAACATCTGTTCTTCAATCAAAAAAGAAAATATGTATTTTAAGGTTTCTAATAATCAATAGTCATTGCTTGGTTAGTTGTTTTTGGACCATTAAGAATGGTGAATAAACACAAATTGAGGATTATAAAGTCTACTATTTTAAATCAAAAGAAAAAAGATAATATGACTTCCTTAAAATCTGTATTCATTCTCAAAATACATGAAATTCTAAGGTTAGAAAAATTAAGAAAATATACTTATAAATAAACATTTAAAATATGAACATATAGTACTATGGAATTCTTGTGTATGCTAACTCTACAGACACAAATAAGAGATGAAATAAAAAGTACATACTTCTTTAAAGAAAGGAAAACTAGATAATATTTGGCACAATGCAAAATTGTATCTTTGTTTGTTTGTTTTGGTGCCGGGCATCAAACTCAGGACCTCGCAGTTGCCAGACAGACACAGTGCCACTGAGCTAAGTCTCTGGCCCTCATTTTTCAGTTCTTTATGCTTATTGGAGGTTATTTTAAAATTTGAACAGATATTAATGGATACCTGTCTGCAACACACAATACTTAAGTAAATGCATTAACAAATATATTATTTATATGATAATTAAACAAAAGAGAGTGTAAGAAATTATTTATTGTTCTTTTTTCCCATAGCTATTAACTCTAAATTATAGTGTTGATTAATAATTGGAAAATGCATCAAATAACTGCGTGATGAAGATTATTTTATTAAAATCCATTAATCCATCCTGGAGAGGAAAAAGGAAATATAATGACTTTAGTAAAAATAAATAAATAAAGGATGCATTAGGACAATGATCTCTGTTTGATTTACACAAAGAATGAAGAGTACACTGACAGACATCTGGTGATGCAGATATCGACACTCGGTAAAACAAGTCAAGCAGTATCCAGGGTGCAGCCTTTCCAGCTCTGTCAATGCTAAGCTCATCTTTAATGTTCAACAGCAAAAAAAAAAAAAAAAAAAGGAATTGACATTGACGACTGATTTAGTATAAGATCAAATCAGCAATCCTTTTGTAAGAGAAAAATATTCATGCTTAAATGAGCTTTACTATGCAATATGTCTTTTTAAAAAACTGCTTACAAAGTCCAATGGCATACCTTTTAGTACTGTAAGTGGATGACAATGAAAATCCCCACAAGGATATTTTATAGCAGAATTCATTTGTGTTAATATTAAAAAAAGCAGCATTACAACATAGTAGTTATGTGTATAGTTGTGCAATTGCACTCATTCTTTTCTCAATAGGCCATGTTATCTGAAAGTCTGATTTTGGTGCTTTGCTATGATTAATATATACAATATGGTTAACTGTTAATCATTTTTTAAAAAACTGAGTTTGAATATCTAAAATGCAGGCCCTTTCCTAAATTCTGGGGCATAATGACTGGCACAGGAAAGACATTAAATATAAGTTTACACTTTCAATATTTTTAAGGGGAATTAAAGTTTTTTTCCTTTATATGCAAGAATAAATTTCCAAACAATCATTTCTTTTTCATATAGAGTACACAAAAGCAAGCTTCATGTTTGACACTTGAGTGGAATTTCAAACCTAGGAAATCTTACATAAAATAGGGTTTTGTTCTCATGTGTGTGTTGCTGCTACCACACTATCTTTTGGTTTGTAATTTGTCTTACCCAAGTTAATTATCATCATCTTACTTCATTGTTTCAAATCAAAAGGAGAAGAAAGAAAGGAAATTTAAAAAAAAAAAAAACAAGTTGAGAAATTACAAAGAAAAAGTCACACGAAACAGGGCAAAAACAGAAGATGATTTTTTAAAAAGTAAGCATTCTCTGAAGATCCAGAAACAAAAGTGTAACTCTCCCCACAGAATGAAATTTCTATATTCTACAAGAAAATAAAGAGAAAAAGAAGAAAGAAACAATTGCTGTTTCAGATTCAACTGTTCAGCCTCAGAGTTACATCACTTTTTTCTCTGGATATTTCATAGTCACTGAACCATTCTAACCATTTATTAGCTTTTTACCGGTATCTCAATATGACAGGAATGTGAAAAATCAACCCTTCATTAATTCCGGGATTTAAAAAGCTCCGTTTGTGAGGTAAAAATCTGTGCAGATAGAAGCCAACCTTAAGCTCCAGGCAGAACTACTGCTTTGTAAAAAGTCCACACATAAACTCTCTAGATTAATTGGAACTGGCATCTCTTGCCAAAAAAACTAGCAAAAATTTCACTCTTTAGATCAAAGTAACTAAATTAAAGACCTAAAACTGTATAATACATGTCATAATGATACAGATCTCTTGAGGAATAATCATACATACTTAGATTAAAAAAATGTTCAAAGGGTGACAAAAATCTTACAAAGTAACAACTAGAAAACAGCATTTATATTAGACAGATATCTGATCACTGGAATGCATCTAGAAGCTTCTGACTCTACCAACCCTGCTCTGTTTCAAACCATCATTTTGCCCTGGATTAAAGCAGTAACGTCATAAATGGTCCTAGCACTGCTGACCTTTATGTACAGGATGTCCTCAAAACAGTAGAGCACTCTTGTCAAGACCAAGGTCAGACTGCATCATTCTATGGCCTGGCCAAGGTCCTTGCCTTGGCCAACACATCTTGATGTGATCAGAATCTGGCCCTTTCTCACTTACTATTTCCTATTCACCTCAGAGGAACAAAGTTTGCTGCTCCAAGGCCTCATAATTTGCCTTTCCCTCCACTTGGAATGCTCCTTCCCCAGTTATCCTAGATATTTGATCTTTCAGCACGTGGTAAGCATTTAGTAAAGACATTTAATGACAGGACTAAATTAAGGACATCCCTTTATATATATTTTATATATTTTATTTATATATATTTATATATAAATATATATAATATTATATATTATATATAATATAATATATAATATATAATATATAATATATATTATATTATATATTATATTTTTATATAATATATATTATATAAAATATATGTAAATATTATATATATTTATATATACTATTTATATATTTTATATATTATATTTATACATTTTATATATATATATATATTTATTTATATATCTTCAAGAGCGGCTAGACCTTTGACAATACAGGTTACCAAACACATTTTTATTGATATGCTTACACCTCCTAGTGATTTGAGGCAGGGGTATGGCAAAGGGGCACAATGCTGGGCACTGGGCGATGCCTAAGCGCACTATCCATGCTGAAGTTTGATAAGTAGTACCTCTGGACCGGATCTACTCCAGGTGCCTTGTTGGAGACCACTGAATTTATGTTCCAGACCAGTGGAACATCAAATAATCTGGACTCAATTTTATCATCAAAGATTTCTTAAATCAAAAAAAATTCAAATTATATAATTTGGTGACATCTATTATACATCACTGTATTGCAGAATAATTCAGCAGTCTAGATATGGAAAAAGAAATCATGTGGAAATAAAAGACAGGTGCTTCGATGAGTTAAGACTGTACTCAAGAAATTTATAGCCTGCCACTATACACGACATATGGTGATACTTGCAGCAGGAGTTACAAAGCTATGTAGTATTAAAAAAAAATTCCTATCTATTAGAAGATTAAAGAGATTATGGAGCTAGCTTAACCTCAAAAGGAATGTAAATCTAAACAAGCTAAATACCTCATCTCTGGATAAAGGTGGTGCTTCTGTTTACTTTTGTTCAAATTGTAATTTAAAATGAATAAACAAAGAATTGCGGGCACAACTAATGGTACTGCTTCAATTGCATCAAGAGATTGTGGTTGTATAACCAACAATCAGATCATAAAACAAAACACTGGCAAACATTACAGCAGCAAGTATCTGCACCCAGGAACTTTTTAAAAGATTCAGATGTTAAGAAAGAGAAAAGGCCATGATGGAATATTTAGGTTCATGAGTTTCAGTGATGTCTGGTGGTAACAAGAAGACGAGACAGTGAAGGAAAACTGAGGCAAATCTGTCATATAATGTTTCTATTAGAGGAAGGAGAAATGCATTCCTGGAAAAAGAGAAGAGGTTAGGATTTAGGTTAGGACTGTCTAAAGGGGACGCTACTAAAAGTGAGGAAGCACCCACCCTTCTGTGGCCCTGAAGGAAACTGGGGTGTCTTTTCTGAGCCCCCAGCCACTGCATCACGTTAAGGCTGGTATGCTCTCATTCTTTAAAGCCAATTTCTCTTTCCTACCCTCCCATCAGTTTTGTTGTTATGTGTTTTTGTGCTCTTGGCAGGCAGAGTTGAAAAAAAGCCCTGCTTTTGTGAGACAAATCTAATGTGATAAATGTGCTCCAGTCGCTGGCCAAGAAAACAGGTGGGCCCGGTGAATAAGGAAAGGACACCCAGGAGATCCATCTGAGTGGCTCATTGTGACACTGGGAGGCTCAGGATCTGTCCCCAAGTGAACATGAGGCCAACAATTTGTCCCAGATTGGACAGGCAGCAAGGAAGGCGTCCAGGGCAATGGAGATTAGACAAACAGCAGGCCGGGGCCCTGCGCTCAACTGGAAAAGAGGTCAGAGAGGCAAGCAGCATATCATTGAATTTATTTGTCCCCTGACTCTTCTCAAAATGGCTCTGAATTTGGAAAGTGTGAATTACAGCAAGCCAAGGGCGAGAAGAGCACAGATGGTGGAAGGGGGTGTGAGGGAAGGGGGAGAGAAGGACAAGAAGTGAATGGGGGACAAGAAGGAAAGCGAAGTGCCTCCCTTGAAGAATACACAGATTCCACAGGGAACAAGTACACTTCAGAGAGGACAGTCTCTTGTACTGGGCCCCAGATGATCTGCAGCACTGAATCTCCTGACAAGGAGAGAAAGGTACCCATTGATAGACAACAGGTACTGCCTAACCAGGGTCACAGATGAGTGTGGTCTTCCTTGCAGGGTGCTGCATATTCTTGGTGCAGGGGCTGAAGGGCAAAGATGAGACAGCAAGACCCAAACTTGATGCCACAGTCACTGAGGAAAGGCACGCATCTGTGACACTGAAATGGCCTAGAGTGGAATGGGCAGCCCAAAGAGCCCCACGTTAGGTAGTAAACATTTATTATTAAATTGTTTTGATCTACACTGATATTGTAACGCACCTATACATTCTGATATATTTTATTTGGCTTAATGTTGTTTTGAGCACTTTTAAATAGGAGCACCTGTTTGGGCCTCGATTCCCATGGCAGAAGCTCCCTTTCCTATTGGAGACAGGGCGACCCACACAGAACACCTTGACTCCTGGGCCCACACCAGGCATCAAGATACCAGAGCCTCAGGTTAAGAGTTGGAAACCAAATTCCATTAAGACTTCCATGACTTGTGTCACGGGTTCCAGGAGCACACAGTAAGCTTGACAGCACATGAACACACCATCATATTGTTACAGACAGAATTATTTGAGAGCTATTTTCTACACATTCCTGAAAATTTTTGATAAAAGATGAGTAAACACTGAGTTAACATGAAATATGAAATTGGAAATTATTTTGGAAATCCACATCAAACTTCTGAACTTAAAGAGTCTAAATTCCAGAGACTTTATTTCTCCTCCAGAGACCCTGGAGATCACAGAGGCTAACCTTTAACTGACTCATGGAGCCAAATTTCCAACTAACCTGAAGGAAAATAAAAAGGCATTCTGTATGTAATTCCTTTCCCCAGATGCAAAACCAGCGGACTCAAAGTACAAGGAACTGATAGCATTTTAAATATCATCTTCTAATCACCATTGCTGCCAATATAAATTCCTGTAATTCCCTCTGTTTAGCCTCAAATGGGTAGTATTTTCCAAGTCACTTGTAGTATTAACAAGCAAACTAAAAGCACATAATCACCCAAGAGAGCACATTTCCCATAAAACAAAATTCACTCACGCTGGCATTTTCCTTGGCATTTGTGAAAGAATTTTAAAAAGACTCAAAACACATATATTTCATTTAAACATTTATTTTTAAACTCAGGAAGTGTTTTTATTCATTCAACCTGTGGGTATAAACACCCTAAAATATATATAACCACTAAGTTGGCAATGAACTGATAGGAGGATCATTGTATGTATTTTCTTGGGCAAAAAATAATAAAAATTCAAATGGAACATTCTTTCAGTAAATTTCATATAGCATATCCAGTGTGAGAGTGGAGAATATTCTGTAGTTCAATAAACATTTATTGTACATTATTGAAATGCAATTTTCTAGACACTAATAGTACAAAACTGGAAAACAGCTCCTCCCCATTCTTAATTTAGAATCTTCTAAAGAAGGTAAATGTGTAATTTCAATATCAATATTTACTTCCTACATCCATTCCCAAGCCAAAACTTCCATTATCTGTCTAAATCAAGGAAACAGCTCTCTGAGGAGTTGCTCTTGATCTTTTCCGACCTTGGTGTAACCTTGTCTTCCCCACAAGGTCCCATGATTTTTACAATAAAATGAGCAGCCTGCAAAGCTCTGTGGGCTTTACTTCTGCTCTTTTGCAGCTTCATCTCCTTCCCCTTCCCCATATCCTTCTGGGTGACAGTCACATGAGCCTCACTTCCTCGCCTGAACAGACTCCTGTGTTTCTACTTCTTTCTTCTGAGCCACTGCTTTAAACAGTTGGTTTAAGCTCAGTGATTTCAAATATCACACTCCTGAGATACTTCACTTGACTACTTTTGTCTGAAGAACTGTCTCACTTTCCACCTCATTACATCTAAAGATGACATCATTCTGTTTATTTCCTATAGAGCACTATTAACCTCCTGAGTGGAAGGTCAGCAGGCTCATTTTATAACTACTACCACAAACCTAGTGGACCCATCTTCTAAGTATTAAAATAGAAATGTGCTGTTACATCTAAAGTGTTACCCCCAAATCTCATGTATTTGGAGGCAAGGCTTTTGGAAAGAGGCTAGACTGTAAGGCAATGAACTTATCAGTGAATTATTCCAGTGATGAATTCATACCAGTGTGTGCTATGAGGAGGCGGGCCTTGTTGGAAGAGGCAGGTCACTGGGGGCACAGGCTGGCAGAGTGTATTTCAGCTTCAGCCCCTGTCTCTCTTCTGTCTCCCTCCACTCTGTCTCTGTTTTCATCCTCCCTCCTTCTTTGCTTGCCAACTGCCATGAACTGAGCAGATTTCTTCTAGGCTGTTTCGGCCTTCGAGCCCACCACAGAGTGAAATCTCTGCAAACCATAAGCCAAAGCCAACCTTTCTTCTTTTAAATTGGATATGGCAGGTATTTCGTTCTAGCAACAGGAAGCTAGGTAATACAAAACCCTGCTATGAGAAAATTTAGCTAAGTATGAAATAATACTGCTGTCACCCAGGGACCAAAATGTCTGCCTGTCCGACAATATTGTAAAACAAAACAGAATATATTTTAGAAGAAAAAGCAAAGACAATGAGTTGCGAAAGAAACCAAAATTGGTTCACTTGCTTTAATTTGTCCAAATCATTTTCATTTCCCTAAGCTTATATCGATCTACTGTTTATACATCAGAGTACTTACAATGATTGGAAAATAACTGTACTGGTAATAGATTCTTCTATACAGAAATAATTCAAAAATTTTAAGCATATATTATTTTATTGCCTGAACAAAGTTAGCAAGAAATACCAAGCACTCAAGTTATGGGCTTAATATCTATCCATAGATTATTTATTTTCATTGTTTCTCCTTTCAGCTGCCTCATTTTGAGTTAATTTTTTTTTGTTTCATTTTGATTCCAAAATAGGAAAAATACCAAATGCTATACCATTTCATAAAATTATATTTGAAGAATCAGGTTGAATTATGAAATCACTGTTGCCTGAGAAAATAAATATATTTCTCCTTTCCAAGTACTAACCAGGCCCGACCCTGCTCAGCCTCCAAGATCAGACAAGATCAGGCACATTCAAGGTGGTATGGCTGTAGACAATAAATATATTTCTAATAATATATGTGCCAAAAATTTAAAACAATTCAAGGGTCCTATGGAGAATCAATTTTCACAATGTAGTTAGAGACATGTGTTATCACTATTTTCCAAATAACATGTAAAATGAAAATTTTCTTGTATTTCCTGTTTAATGAATTAAAAAAATATAAAATTCTCATGGAAAAAAATACCTCCTCTTATAACCACTGGGTGAAGGTGAATTCAGTAACATGATTTACCATGAAAATAATACTAAAGATTTGGCTCAAATGGTACTATGCCTACTTTGGAAGTACAAAGGCCTAAGTTTGATCTCTGGTACTGCCAAAAAAAAAAAAAAAGCAAATGTATTAATGATAACGTTTTAAAAACTAATTGTGAAAATACTACATATTATTATTATTATTATTATTATTATTATTATTATTATTGGATATAAGCTTATGATGCAGAAAAGAAAATTAATTTGAAGCCAAAGAAATACAGGGAAAAAGAATTAAATCTTATTTCCTAAAATGCAATGGCCAATATTCTTTTAGCGTTGAGGGAAAATAATCATAGAACTACTTTCACGCATGCTACGGATGCCCAAAGTAATAGGCATGGAAAAATTCTAATTTAAAATACTTCACATAGGAAAACCTGTAAAATTAAAAGTAAATTCTGCAGCAAACTTAAATTAGTTGAGTGCTGTCTTCACGCAGCTATAAAACAGCGCTGTGAAACAAAGACCAGAGTGCTTATGTCTTACGTTATGTGAAATTACATCCTGCATTGTGCTGCAAAGATAAAGCACCACAATCTTCATTTTATGGACATATATAAACAACAATGTAAATTTTAAAATGCACTCATGGTTTGGTTAAGTGTTTCCTCCATTTTATTATTTTCATTCTTCTACACTTGTAGCCTGTCACTGATTTATTTTTACTAGCTGGAAACCAGGAGAAGGAACTAAATATTATACAAGCATATTAGTTCTCTTTCCTTAACATTTTAATTTCCGTCCACTTTTAAGTTTACTACTTGATAATAACTAACACATCAAAGCCAGTAGTGATCAAAAACATTTTTTCAAGACTCAGAAGTAAATGCTACCTCCTTGAAAGTCATTCAGAAGGCAGATCAAGGAGAAATAAGCACAACTTACCCAACACCAAACCAGCCCTGTATCTGGCTTTATGGAACACGTGACTCACTGCTAAGGACAGAGCAGTGGGTGACAGTGCTGTTATTCAAGCTCACTGTGAACTGACTCAGGCTGAGGCTAAATGGAAGGAGACGATCATCGCAGCTCTAGCCACATCTCTCACAGCTCATCCTCAATCCTTGATTTGCTCTTAAGCATTTACAAGGTAGTGCACACTCACATCTTCCAGAAAGCAAGATTTTTTAATCCAGGATGTAAACTTCTCAAACTCTAAAAGGTATGCTCAAAGAGCAATGCATTATCATTTATAGTGAAAAGGAAGCTAACAGCTTTGTTATAAACCATGCACAAGGTAAAGAACTAGATGTTTTCCTCATTTAGACTCCACATTGAACTTGAAAGAAAGAACTAAGACTCATTTACATCTTCATTTTCTCATACCAGAGAAAAGATGCGATATGTACCTATCTGTGACCTATTTATTTCACTTATGAGGATATCCTCAAGGTATGTCCATTTAAGTAGAAATGATTCAAACTTATCATTTTTTATGGCAGAGTAGTACTCCATTCTGTAGAAGAATTGTATGTTATATATTGTGAAATAGAAAATGCTCAATGTAAAATAAGGTGAAAGGGGACAATGTGGAGATTGTAACAAAAAAGTAAGGAAACAAATTTTATGTATATGGGGGGGTGGTAGGGTGGGTGGGGCTATGGGAAAAAATGAGAATTAAGTTGTGTCTTATACTGGTACAAATCCCCATTATGGAGTGCA
>PVIR01001716.1:23836-56046 GCA_004026965.1 Petromus typicus | reverse complement strand
CACCAATAAAGATAATAAAAAAAGAAAAAACTAAGAAATTGCCTTCCCCATTGACTTGCTATGAAAATTACTGCAGAGAAAATACAATGCAAAGCTCCTCAATGTGACTACTGAAAATGGGAAAGTAAGAATGCAGAATAAGACTAAATTTGCAGCAACAGTCACTTGCCTCTCAAAATGTCCTTTATCAGCCAAAATGAATATCAATGAAGGGGTGTGGAAAAACTATCAACCACTCACCATAATGCATGTAACAGTTTCCTTTGGTGGGATCCAACTCAATGGCCTTCAAGAAGAACTTTTCAGCCTCACTCTTACGGCCCTTAAAAAACAGAGAAAATGGATGATTCAGCAGGATCATGAAGAATTCTTCACCTCTTCAGCACAAATGAAACCCAGTACTGTCTGTGGATAATCATTAGAAAAATGTGTTTGGTTTTTATCTGAATGAGGATGATCGAGGAGAATAGGGCGAGATCAAAGACTGAGGTCAAAATCTTTGAAAACATCCAGAAAGGAATGGAAGATGGAAGCTTGACAAAGATATTTTACAAAGAAGTAGCCAGGGAAGAAAGAGACAGGTTTAAAAAGTAGTTTCACAGAAAATAAAAGAAGTAGGTGGCTTTAAAGAGAAGAACATCATTGTCCTTTTGTATTTTATTTTTTTCCCTTCCATTTGTTTCCTCTTCATTCCTTCTTTTTTTGACTGGAACAAAGATTTGGTCTGAAGACCGGGTGGTAACCAGAAGCCACAGCCCACAGCAAAACAAAATGACCTCATCTGTTTACTCCTCATTTATAAATGCTCTGCTTCATAAACTTCAGGCAATGTTTACTTCTTTTTTCACATATGTTTTAAAAACCACTCTTGTGGCAATGTATTGTTTTTCAAAATCAATGTTGTATTATTAACCTAACATTCTGTGTTATATTCTGTGCAACTTGGACTCATTTCTCCATACTCCCTTGGTTTTTGTTGAATTACTTTTTTAAAAAATTTGCTCTATTAGTACATTCTTCATTGACTCATAGTCCTAAGTCGCATGGTCTTTCATACAGCTTTGCCACTGAATCAGTGATAAGCAAATGATCTGATAAGAAATGTTTTCATTTCTTCTTCCATTCAATATTCCATTTGATGACTTAAGCTTCATTGAATATCCAGTAATTTAAACTGCTGGTAATAGTTCCCACATTTTAATTTCAAAGGAGAAAAGAAAACACACAGAAAGTGCTTCCTATCCATAGTCTTTCACAAAATTTGGTAAGAGTTAGCAAAAATCTGACCAAGTTAGCATTCTACAAATAATTTAAGAGCTATAAGGATTAGAGCAATCTCATATATGATTAGGAACACAAATTCTAGTCAGGCAACATAGTTCCCGTACTTATTTAAGCTTGTGAATCATGGAAAGTAACCCTTTTTCTTATCTATAATTTTCTTAACAACCAAAAAGGAGATAGGAGAAACTTGGGGACTTCTCGGGCAGTAAAACTGTTCTGCATGATACCACAGTGGTGAGCATGCTTCATTAAACATTGGCCTAAACCCACCCAATGTAAACACTAGGACTGAACCACAATACGAAGTATGGATTCACCAATTATAACATATGTAAAACACTAATGCATATTGATTATAACAGGGGAGAGTATGGATAGGGTGACAGCAGGCTGAAGTGATACATGGAAACTATTTTCTGCTCAGTTTTTTATAAACTTCAAAGTGCTCTAAATGCAGTCTATTAATTTTAAAAAGATACAGCTATTCTGTAGGGTTATTTGTTTATCTGAGCTGATACATATAAAGTGGTTTTAAGTTTGTAAGAATATTAACTCTTATCTCGCATACTTATGTAATAGTATATAATACAGTGAAGAGTCAGAAAAACAAAGAGCAAGTTTATTATGTATGTGGCCTCAAAAACATAGTTATTCTTTAAATTATCATTGGAAAACTACATATAGAGAATGAGTAGAAGAAGATAATAAAAGATGAAAAATAAAGGTGTCATTTAGTATAGAACATGTAAAATTGCTATATACAAGGATTAAAAAGGACCTTGGATTTCTTTGACTTTGGGTTTTAAGGACCAAAAAGAAAGTCTGGCTCATTTATCAATGTCACAGTAGATGTGATAGTAAAATCTTCATGTGTAAAAGTTGCCAGCCCAAACAATAATATGAAGCTTTTTTAAAAATATACACATTATTATTATTATTATTATTGGATATAAGCTTATGATGCAGAAAAGAAAATTAATTTGAAGCCAAAGAAATACTCAAAAGACAGTGGTCTCTTGTTTCTCAGTGGACTAGATCATCAAAGAAAATAAGTTCCAAATCTCCAATCTATGTAATGAATACACAGAAATTTTTTCTGGGAGAAAATATCATATGCTCGTGCAAAGGTCTCACTTTTGACTTTGACAGTTTAGTCAACTGCCAAAATATTAAGGTGGAAAAGAAAATCCTTATGAGAGTATATAAAATTAAGAATCAATCTGATTAATAAGCCATCTAGGAATACATACTGCTGGGTCATGGTTGCTGAGAGGTAATATGTTTAGTGAAATTCACTGTTACAATTATTACTATTTTATGAAGATAGTGGTTAAGAAAATGAAACAAAAGATGTTCATCAGAAAGGTCTTGTCTTTGAAATTATGTCAGTGTTTTCTTCAAACTAATATTGCAGCAATAGTCATTGCTTGTGCAAACTTCTCAAACTGGAGAAAAAATGTACAATTTACATCTCATACATTGGTGGGAATTTTTGGACACATGCAGTTCAGAAAAATCAGAAAAAGGAACTGCACTGGCTAAAAAAGCACAGAAACAGTGTAACAGTGTTTAAACACAAGAGAACACTAAAAGTACAGCAAAAGCTCTATTGGAATCAGGACTCGGAACAGCGCCTTTCGTATTTTTGATTTTTCACATTTCATTAGTGCACGTTTGCAGTGCACCATGATCCCGCTCACTGTGGGCAGAGAGCGCAGGCACAGGACATACCTGTGAGCTTTCACTTCCCCGCCTTCTTTCCACTCCTGGTCCTTTTCATTTACACAAGATTTACTCCCACTAAACAGATCCTTTCTGATTGGCAGCAGTAAAACATAGAATAAATGTCCAGTAAAGGTTATATAGTGTATTCTAGAGTTGTAAGATCAATTTCTGGCCAATTTTATTTGTTTTCCTGTTAAACTGGTGCTATTTACTACTAATCCCAGAAAGAGACGCTGAGCCAAGTGGGTGCACAGGGCAAGTGGGGTCTCTCTCCACAGCAGATCAATGTTTTTTCCAGCTACCAACTATGAAACATAAAAGACACATACAACATACATGTTGCTACACATGGACACATGCAAATACCCACAGTCATTATTGGACTTCCCTCTTAAAAAGGCACAAGGGATATTAATGCAAGAGAGAATCTGATGATGATGGCTTTCGTCTGAATTATTTTTTTATAAAAAGTAAACTACATTTAAATTTGTGTGCTACTTTTAGTGACAAATTATTCATGACAACATCTATTATCCTCTATTGTCATGTTATAATTTAGAAATGCTACATTATAAAAAACAAAACAAAACAAAGCACCACAACTTTGCATTGAATTAAATGGCCAGTGGGTACAAAAGAGTGAAATACAGTGATTTTACTCATAGAAGAGAAAGAAGTAGATCACTGACATATTATACAAGCAAAGGGCACAAAGAAATAGTGTGGGAATATGAATAAATAAGGTTTTTAATCCCTATAAAGCATGTTCAACTTGCACAATACTCATTTTACCTAAAATACAAGTAAATGTGTTGAGAAGTTATTATTCATGCACCTATAAAATTACAGAAAGAATGAGAGTATTCAATATTATTGAAAGTTCATAAAAATATGCATTCATAGAACACATTATTAATGTAAAATGTGATTAAAATCCTCCTGGGTGACAATTTGACCTGTATCAAAAAACACTGAAGTCAGAGATAGACTTTGTGCAACCCAACTCTATGTATAAGCCCTGGTGCTTTGTGTAAGTATGAAGAAGTTATTTCTTTTTAGTGTAGCACTGTTTTCACAAACTCAGTGTCCACCAAGATGGATGTGATTACCCAACACCATTGCAGTGAAATACTATGCTATCTATTGAAATGATTTTTTAGGAAATGCTTTGACCACAGAAGATGATCCTGATCCTTGCTAAAAGAAACAGGCAGGCTGTAGATTGTAGTTTATAGCTAATTACATTATTTTTTATAGTACCACCAAACACCTGAGGATTTCAACAGTAAGTGAATAAGAGTTGGTTCCTAAGTGTTTTAAGACTGAGAAGACAGAAGAGTACAGAAACTGAAGGCGTAAATGAGGTTCAGAATATATGATAAGTATTATGTAAATGTTACATTATAATTGTAATGTTTTCAAAAAGAGTAAAAGATTTAAAAAGCAGTGTTAAATACAAACACTTAGACTATTGTAAGTAACTATTTCAGGTGATAGCTTGCCATTCACAAATATGTCAACTAGGGCCAGGGTTATAGCTCAGTGGTTCCAGCGCCTGTCTTGCAAGCGCAAGGACCTGGGTTCAAACTTCAGTGACCACATAACAATACTGGGCGTGGAGACTCACCCCAGCAGCAACCAGTACCACATACCACAGTGCCGGGCGTGGTGGCTCACGCCTGTAATCCCAGCACTCGGGAGGCAGAGGCAGGAGGATTGCTGTGATGTGAGTTGGAGGCTGAGCTCAGGGCCAGCCTGAACCACAAAGCGAGACCCTGTCTCAAAAAAACAAACAAAACAAAACAAAACCAAAAAAAAAGTCAACTATCTGAAAATTAAAAATTCAAATTTGAGGATTTTCTTCTAGCACAGCTTTGACATTATGAGTAGATAAAAATGTTAAATTTTAAGGTATAACCAGAAAATGCCTAACTTTTATAAATATTACATGACTTTAGGTGTTTAGCTTACTCTGACTTCCTGTTATGTTACAATTTCATTTCCTTTCTACATCTGCTCACTTGGATATTTTTCCCTTTAAGCTTAAAGAAAAAATCCACATAGACTGAATTAACACTTTGCTATAGATAATTAATTTGCTAGGCGACCACCACATCTTAAGCTCCACCTAGGCAAATTACCTAGACTGCTACTTTGTGCTGCTACATTAAACACAAAGTCAAGTTAAAAAAATCATCTTGTCACTCTTCTCCACCCACAATCTTAGCTGATGAAAACAGAATTTAGAAATTTCATTAAAATATGAGAGCAAGTGAAGATAAAGGGAACAGAAATTTTATTTATAGGTAAGGGCCACGGATTTATAGGTAAGGGCCACGGATTTAGCTCAGTGGTTCCAGCACCCACCTCACAAGTGCAAGGTTCTGAGTTCAATACACAATACAAAAAATATATTTACATATATTATGTTTAGGCAAATATATGCTAACATTTTACTTTAAAAATTACACAAATATTTCAAATTTTAAAACAGGCATTTTTCATTTAGCAACATGCAGATAATTTATCTATCAAGTTACAAAAGAAAAAAATATACATATGCTTTTAATTTAAACAATGTAATTTTAGCAGTTCATTGAATTTATTCTCTTAATGAATATTTACTAGGTACATAACTTGTGTCCAGCACTAGTGTCAGAGTGACAATGTACTCTAAAGACGACGTTTTTTTTTTTTTTTTTTTTTTTTTTTTTTAATATATCCTCTCCTTCGATGCCTAGAGATCAGTTTTTGATGAGTTGGGAGCATTTGGAGTCATTTCTTTGCCTGACTTCTCATGTTTCTGTGGTTGCTTTATGTTAGAAGTTTGTAGGCTGATTACTGTAGAAGACCATGCTGTTATACGGAGACCTCGTTCATTACTGTCTGCTTTTCAGTCATATACTCTGGGTGTGGGTATCATCCTTTGCTTCAGTCCCAAGATCCAAACACCTCTCTGAATCAGGGAAAGCAGGGTGCAATGTACTTGACTGGGGACCCAGTTCTTAGAGATCTGTACCTCCCCCAACAGATGAACAGAGAGAGAAAATGTGATATACATACACAACAGAGTGCTACTCTGCCATAAAGAAGGACATATTTGAGTCATTTAGAGAGAAACAGTCTTAGGTGAAATAAGTAAGGCACGCATGCTTCAATATCACATGGTTTCTTCTATACGAAAAACCAAAAATGTAAATAAAGGAACAAAACTAGGACATAGGGAAGTAGAATTAGTAGACTATAAAGGATAGAAAACAGGAAATAGGGAAGTAGAATTTTTGGAACAGGATTAAGAGTGGAGGGAGGGAGGAGAAGGGAAGGGGATTAAAAAAGAGAATAAGATGTTATATAGACAGATCAGCTCCCCATGAGGAATGCAATCATTATGCACTGCAAATACATACCAAGAAAAATAAAAATTGAAGAAAAAAATATACAATCCTGGCCTAGTCATTCTTACAAAATTGAGTTGTACTGAGTATTAAAAAAAAAAAAACAAACTGGGAAGTTGGCCAACAGAAAGATTTCCAAAGGAAAGTGATGTTTGATCTATGGAATCAGAAGATGCCTATTTTTAATCATTGTCAGGAAAAACAAACATTTTAAATAGAGACACAGCGAAGGTGAAACTGCTATGACAGGAATATGGAACTAGTGCATGAAGACACTTAGAGTGAGTGAGGAGGGAAGGCAAACCATGGGAAGGGTAGGACAGAGTAGAGCACATCTGGCCAGTGCATGTGTTCCTTCAGGTGCATCTGGTGTTTTGTAACTATCACTCTGAGTGAGGCTAAGATGACAGGATGAAATGGGAAAAGAAGGAGCAGAGGCAAGTAAAGGGCAAATGAAAATCAGAAAGCAGACACGAGCGACAAAACAGTGGTATCTGTCCACAGTGACAGAGAGGGTAGGCAGGGCCTGTGAAGAGCAAGATGGAGGTAACAGAGAGGAATCCTGAGGGTTTACTCTGTGAAACTGAACAGAGGCATTTAATAAACAAAGAGCATCAGGTTCAGGGCAGCTGTAGAGAATAATGTTCCTTTGAAGTATCTACGATGTTAAAATTGCAGTATATAAATCAGGCTGAATCTAGAGGCAGAAAGTAAAGGTATTTCTGGGAGACTGCAGTAGTCGATTGGGCCAAAGGCTGAAAAATATCCACTGGATTTAGTGATGCAAATCATTAGCGAATTCACTCAGGTGTACCTCATAGGACTTGAATCCAGAACGAATTGGGTGGAGAAAGAAAATGAACACTGCAATAGCAAAACTCTCTATGGATGTGTCCCGCTACGAAAGAGAAAAGATGAACCACATCAGCAACAGAAAGTGAGGCAAAAGGAGAGTTTTGAAAAGGAACACAGCAAATCAAAGGATAAATCACAAGTGAGCATACAAATTAGTGTTTATTTTTTCTTAGTTTAATTGAAAATCAGAAGCAGAATGACAAAATCCACCTTTACTTAGGAGTTTTAGATAACATTCCAATTATGGTCACGGCCAAATTAAACCTGCTCACAGCTCTTCAGGCTGAGTCTTTTCCTCCTGAGTACTGTAACACTTGACTCCTAATTTTGTTGTGACACTTCCCATATGTACTCTCATTACCACTGGTAATCTCTTCTAATTGTAAACCACTCTAGGAGAATTGTTTAATCAACACTTAGCCAAGGGCCAGATGCATAGTAGGTGGTCAAAAATGCATGGAGAATGTTAAATATCTCACAAAAGCAAATAGGCAAAGCACACTTCCTTCTAAATAAACAACACAAATTTATTTCTCACAGTTCTAGAGGCTGCAAAGTCCCAGAAGCCACATTTTAAATACATAGTCGAAATGCCGGAAGAATACAGAAGGTACAGTTATCAGAGGACAAATCTGATTAAATCATTTAAGGTTTGAGTGGTATCCAGAATTTCATGACTAGTGTGATCATTGGTAACTCTCCTTCTCCGAAAGAAAAAAAACAAGAAACCACAAATTTTATCAGCATTCTGTGATCCATAAAATGGCACCAAAAGTTCAGGAAAAAAGGACTTCCAGGAGGAAGCTTAAGCTGAGGCAGTGAGAGTGCAGAACTAAATGCGAGGATACGCAGTGCTGCAGTTTCTATGAAACTGACCAATTCCATCTGGTAGTCAATGCAAAGAGAATGCCTTTAAGTCCACTCCACTGGAGGACACGGTACTGTTTCTTTGTATGCTCACCACTGGCTCACTGCACGTGAACTTTAGCAAAAGCACAGGGTACTTCTATGCTGTTTGGACCCAAGGGCCCGGGCTCAGCTCAAAGAACCCAGAATTGACATTTGTGCTACAAGTTTCAACCCCGTGGGGACGGTTAGAAAAGCTGCCTTGTGAGCGTGGAAAGGCAGGAGCCCAAACAACAGCTGCTTCACAGCTGGGTCACAAAGAGAGCAAGCAATCCTTAACACCATAAAAGGTAGCGGATGATGGGACCACAATCTCATGCCTCCATTTGTCACTGGCAGCGTGCCGCGTGCTCTCGACTCCAAATGCTCTCGCAAGACGATGAAGCCAGATGTAAATAATTCCCTAATTTCATTTCATTTCATTTTTTTGCAGAAAGCTTTGGCAGTAAAGGACATAGAAGGTTATTTATTTAGACATAAAATTCTTTGATGATTTAACCAGGGTACTGAAGAGTGCACTGGATTCAATAACAGAAACCCTCGTTCTAGTCTGGTTCTGACACCAAGAAGGTAAACAGTCAAGCAAAGTCACTAATTTCAACAAGTTTCATTTTCTTCAGCTGTAAATCAAAGAACTTGGGTTATAATTGGACTCTGTTGGTTATAACTGTCTGTTAGAAAAAAATGGGATTCAACTCAAAAGAAGTGGCTAAAACTCTAGGTTAAAGAAAAATAACTTCTTAAGTCACACTGTCGTTTGCTTGCAGTGTTTTCCAGCCCACGATATGGGTGATAGTTGGCTCATTTCCCAGGGTCTCATCAGCTGAAACAAAGACTGGGGAAAACAGCTGAGACTTTAAACCAATGAAGTTCACTTTTATGAACTAAGAATGAAACTGAACAGAGTTGGAAGAAATGGTCTATTTATGTTTTTTTTTTTCCTGAAAGCAATTTTAAGGTAAATATGCTCATCAAAAGTAAGAATATCCATAAATGGCTCTGAAATTAGACCATTAATGTACTGAAAATATTTAATGTAGTTCTAAGTAATTTCCATCTGTCTGAAACTGCTCTGTGTCCACTGTTTTGGTGTAATTCAAACAGCACCCTCTGGCTTGAACAAAACTTCTATACTTACCTCATCCTCATCTATCTTTCATAAGCATTCACTTGAATTAGATGAGTTAAATTATGGCTGTTATGCTGCTGCCATGTGCCACCAAAAAAAAAAAAAAAAAAAAGCTATGAGGCTCTGTTAGTAGCACCCAGGAGGACTAACTGTGACCTCAACTTTCCATTCCCTAAGCCACTAACAGAGAAGCCATTAACAAAGGGATCCTTTCTCAACACAAGGCCATGAGAATTTGTCAGGCTTACTTGTAGACTTTCTAAGTATTCTTTTTGTTGTTGTTATATTAAGTTTTTCTATAAAACCATCTCCTCTTTGTGGGGGAGGGTTAACTTAATTATTAGTAGTGGGGTAAGAAGTTTATCTTCTTGATTATTTTTATTTTATTTTATTTTATTTATTTTTTATAGGTTTTTGGAGACAGGGTCTCGCTTTGTGGTTCAGGCTGGCCCTCAGCTCAGCCTCAAACTCACATCACAATCCTCCTGCCTCTGCCTCCCGAGTGCTGGGATTACAGGCGTGAGCCACCACGCCCGACACTGTGGTATGTGGTACTGGTTGCCGCTGGGGTGAGTCTCCACACCCAGTATTGTTATATGGTTACCGGGGATCGAACCCGGGTCCTTGCGCTTGCAAGACAGGCGCCGGAACCACTGAGCTAACTCCCCGGCCCGATTGATTATTTTTATTGATTCTGCCCAAAGCAGGCTGTAAAGAGTTAACCCCAAAATTGGCTTGTTTTGAGAAGCAAGTCTAGCCAAAGCATATGTGGTGAGTAACCCATCAAAGTAACCCTTATTTAAATTCTATCCCCACAAGTAAAACCTTCTTAGTAGAAGAACAATGGACTAATTCCAACCATGTATTTTGTCTATTCTGTTCCTTATTCCAAAATGCTTTGTCTTGTCCTTCATGAGCTTTGCTTACATTAATTTTCATAGAAACTGCAGCACTGCATATCCTAGCATTTAGTTCTGCACTTGCACGTAGCTTGGCTTTACTCTAAATGATGACTAATAAAACTCAGTGGCTCAGACAGACCAACACCTTTGTCAGGTGCACTTGTATTAGTCGTCCTGGCACCCTCTTTCTGTCTCTCTTAGTTCTGTCTTCCAGGTTTTTCCCTCAGGTTTGTATTGTACACTGAGCAAGATATTAAAGCCAACTGCAGAGGTTTCCAGTAATGTTTCTGGGGTATCTAATATTCTGTTGCCATGACACACTTCAACTCTACTTTCCCTTTATGTAGGTTATATAACAAGAACAGAAACTGAGCCTCCCACCTTACAGAAGAAGAAACCAAGGCAAAGAAATGATAAAGTACCTTAAGCAAAATACAGAAGCTTGATTCGATAGAGCTAGGTTCAAAGAGAGACCAGGTGGCTTCGTGGTACATACTCTCACATCATAGGCACATTCCAGTAGTTCACTACTGAGAATCAGCATACTATGCAGCAACAAACCATATGGAGTAAAGACAAACTCATGATCCTGCCTATCCATCCACAATAAGTATTTAATGAAAACCTACCATATCCTGGAATTATATACATCAAATGAGGTTTCTGCTCTCTTACATGATACCACATCATGGTGGTTCTGACACAGACCCTTATCAACTATAAAAATATATTTTAAAAGGGTTTCTGTTAGACACATGCTTACTAATACAAGAAAAAAAGAAAAAAAAAAGCGCACAATATCTATTCTTCCCCAGTAAGTCAGGGGAGGTTTCAAAAAGGAGGTGGCATTCTTAAGCTGACTCACAGATGGAAAAAGTTTGGCTGGGCATCAAAGCAACTGGACCATATAGTCAGTTCCAGAATTAGTAGCTCAAAATTTCTCTTTATAAGATCCAAATTAAGGAAACTATTTAGAAATTCTGTGTGATGGAGAAAGTTTTTATTTCAGCACCATTTGACAGGATCTGCAGTTTATAAAGATTAATTTGATAGCAACCAACTTAAAACACATTTGTTTGAGAAAATAATGTGATGGACAACTAAACGAAATTTCTAGTTTCTGCTAAACTAATGATATCTGAGTCACCTTCTGGGAATAATAATTTTCTAGGACAGACAAAAAAAGATCTATTAAAAACAGCACTGGTTAGTAAATAATATTCATTCACTTTTACTTCTAGAGTGTGCAATGATGAGGGGTGGTACATGGAAGATTATAGGAACCTCTAAACTAGGTAGAAAGTGAAAATACACACAAATGGCCAGGGGCTGGCCCACTGCCAACAAAAGGAGCCCGTATGTATAAATACAGATGACAAGCATATCGCCGGACTGGATCATTCCCAAACCCAGCAGGATAATACACTGGCTGAAGCACTCACATGTGTTTTGCTATTGTTACAAAATAAAATTCTCTTTCTTTATGTCTGACAGGGAGGGGAAAAAAGTGTATAAATTCATAAGGAAATGTGGGCCAGTAATAGGACAAAATTGACTACAGAGGTAACAAAATGACAGAGAATAGAAAGTTGAAATACTTCTCTAGGCAGACAGTTTAATAGCTGTGTGGCTCAGGGATAAATTATCGCTGGTCACATCTAAGTCTTCCCTTGCCTTCACAGGAAAGATGTGGGATATGGGTTGCACAAGACTCTTGAAATATCAACCTCCCAGAGTGTCTTCATCACGTTTGACTCCTGCAGGTTAACTCTGAGATATAAGAGAAACTGACCTGATGCTTCCAAACACTACAGCACTTTCACCAAAGAAATGCAGAGTTGTAGAGAATGGTTATTTTTCTAATTTAATACTGAGTTTTGCACAATTTCTATGGAAGAAACATGTTGACTTGCTCAGTTTCTCAAAACAGAATGTCTATACATACTCAGGGATCATGTCATAGAAGACTTAACATGGATTCTGAAAAAAATGAGGAAAGCTAAGCTCAGTCATTTTTATTTTGAATTACGTTATTACAAGAGAAGCGTTGGCATAGAGGAAAGAACGCTGACTGGGGAGTTAGACCTAAGTGTGAATATCTTATTAAGGATCATCCTGGGAAGAGATACAATGTGGGAAAGATACTTAATGTCTTCAGAAGCTCACTCAGCTTCTTACAGAGACAGCAGTGACAACTCTTGATGAGGCTCCTGATCAAGAAGGTACAAATAAAGCTCTTAGAAGGTACTCAAAGAATGTTAACTGTTAAGGTATTTGGGTAACAAGGACAGCATTAGCTAAAGCACAACATTTTACAGGGCTCGAACGAGGTAAAATATATTCTAAAGACACAGCACAGCAATACTTTCTGAGCACTGAAAAGAAAAGAAGAAACAAACCACCCCTGACAACACCACCACCAATAAAACGTCCCTTCTTAATTAGACCATTTATACCTAAATCCATTTAAACCAAAAGCAAAACATGGGGGTGCATGATTATTTATAATTAAAGTGACATCTTTGGAAAACACCCACATGAAGAACATTGAGATTTGAAAATAATTTATCAACCAAATTGTCTCTGCTCTGGAGTGTCTCACAAAACTATGAGAGCAATTTTCCTGTAGGGTCCAGGAAACTCAAAGATAACAGAAAGCAGAGGGAATACCAAACATGAAGGTGGAGGTTACAGTTAAAAGAACTCAGGCTCCCTTCTGATCAAACTGGAAAACTCATCGAAGTATGGATGACAGTTTAAGAATCCCTGTCCCTTCCCCAGGAAATCGGTGTTTTCTAAAGGTTCCATTTTCTCTTTGAAATGCTGACATTACTTGGCAAGCTCAGGCTGAAGCAGTTAGCAGGGTTTAAGCTGCTACCAATCTTAGAATTGTAAGAAACCCGGAGAGTTCGGATTGACTCTGAATATTGCAATGCACAGGCATTTCTTGTCTCTGAGGAGAAAAATTTTAAGCAAAATACAGTTTTATGAACATCTATGATATTTCACGTATTTTTCTCTTAATGTAAATTGCTACAAATGAGCATGTCGAGGCTTCTTTATTTTATTTTTACAAGTATAATGAAGCCAGGCACCGTGGTTTTCCCCTATAATCTCAGCATTCCAGAAGGCTGAAGCAGGAGTATCTCAATGACAGTCCAATTCAAGTTTCTGAGCAGTTTATTTAAAAATCAAAGGTAAAAAGGACTAGCAGCATAGCTCAGAGCAAAAGGCTTGAATTCAATCACCAGTATTCAATGGTCTATCTAGACGAAAAGACATTTCATATGTATGGATCTATATTATATTCACACATATGATACACATATATATTCATGTCTTTTCCTCTAGACAGATAATTTAATACACATACATGGATATTTATACACATATATAAGTGTCCTACAAAAAGATGTATACTCACTTCAAGAAAAGAAAAATGGATGATCTTTGTAAAACAGATTGGGTTACCTTTGCATGGGAGACCCTAGAGGAAGTAATATATCACAGAAAATCACTACACTGATGACCCTTAAAGAAGAAATTGCAAATGCATGTGCAGCAATCTCAATGACCAAGGTCACTCAAGCAATGATTTACCAGACTAATAAATGTCTGGAAGCTCATGGCCACCACTGTAATTGTAATTGTAGCATCTCTTGTAATTGTAGAGGCCAAAAGTAACTTGTATTAACCTCATAATGTCTCCGGAAATTGAGTATTAAGATATTTATGTAAGACTTTCTTTTCTTGAAGTGTGTATACATTTTTCTGAAGTATGTATATACTTTTAAAGTGTGGAATAGACAACAGAAAGAGCAATAAAGTTCAGAAAACACCCAGAGAAGATACCATGTAGTTTTTAGACAGAAATATAGGTAAGAAACAGTAAAAAAGATGATTCTGGGGTATTGCTAGATTAACCAGATTAATGGTCAAGTGAAATCAGAAAAAAAGAGCAAAGAATAAGCTAAGCACTTAGCAAAGGGCCACTTAAATCTTCTCATCTCCAGAAAAAAAATTTCAGAGGGCCAATGGTTTAGCTCAGTGGCACTGAAGACACAAGATTTTATACAACTGTGCATAATCATTCTTTTAGATTGTATAATTTCAGGCTTGGGAACATAAAATAGCTTGTAACGAATTTATTCATTTCACAATTTTTTCTTGATGAGAAGTTTAGATTAGGAAAAGTTTCTTGAGAGATAGCTTCTACCTCAGAGAGGCCAGGAAGTGGGATCCTCCATTTCACAAATATGTGAGTATCTACAATGCCATGGAAAAATATTCTTGAGACTCACATATAGAGATTTCTGAAATGCACTTTAATGTTTGTAAGAAGAAGTTGAGTGGTATCATGCAGGACAGAAGTTAATACTTTCAAGATAAGAACAGACCTCAGCAAAATTAGAGCAAAATCCATAAAAGATGAGATTGCTCCTTCTATAAACCTTAGTATGTTTCAACTTAACCACTTCCTATACAAAATGCTTCATATTCTTATTCCATCAAACTTACACACCAAAATGATTGTTCAGATAAAATAAACCAATATGATAATACTTATAAAAATCAACTTATTTCTGGATGTCATATATCAGATTGAATAAAATCATAGAAAATTATCAGTATACTGTTTTACCTGTCAAATGGAATATGCATTAACGTCACTACTGTTCATGAAATTCTAAAAATTCCCTCTGATGTGGACAGTTATATTAAACATTCTTCCAGGTTTCCATTTCAAAGCTACAAGAGCAGTATCTATGGCAAGAAGATCATACTGTACTATATCATCAAATAGGAAGAAAAATAACAAATACAATCATACCAAGGTCATTTCATTTGTATTTCCAATAATAAGTACTTTTGTTGTATTCATAAGATTACCATATCATTTTTCTGAGACAAAAAGAAACATGAATATTTTTTATATCATAAAATATTGTTATCCCATTACCTGATTCACGAACTTCTTTCTCTATTCCCTTTGTGTTGCTAAAGATCTCTGCCTATTCATTTTTAATAGAATAAGACAAACAAAATCTTCATTCTTCTTTGCTTTAGGCCATATAACAGATCATTTATCTTCTCTTTTTGCTAGTGGCTCATTTGTTTCTTCAAATTTTGCCCTTTACTTCCTTAAACTGTTCATGTTTTCTTTTCCCATCCTTTTCTCTACCACGAAATATTTAAATGCTTTGTTTGCTTAACCAAGTTTAATTGTTCAACTGCAACTCCCTGCTTTGCAACTAAAACAACAAGACAAGTTGATACGTATCCTGCTTTCTAGTGAATGGGCAAGACAGACACAAAAGTAGCTAGGAAAAACGAAAGGTGACTGCCATACCTACTTTCTGGAACACACAGATTACAGAAGAATAAACTTCCTGGAGAGAGAGGTGGCCATGCAAATAACCTGCAAGCCACTGGAATGATCTCTGGCTCGGAGTTATTTTGTCTACATTCATCCTACTTTGTTCCATCTTTTTTTATTCTTTCCCTCTCTCTTTATTATTATTATTTTTTTTTAATTTTAGTGGCAGGAATTAAGCCCAGGGCCTTTGAGCTTCCTCAACAACCCTTTAAAAATTTTTACTTTGAGACATGGCCTTCCTAAGATGCCAAACTTCCCAGATTGGGCTAGAACTTAGAATCTTCTTGCCTTGGCCTTTGGAAGTGCTGCAGTTCCAGGTACACAACATCACATCAGGCTTCACCCACATTTGTTTAACAGGTGCTAACTAAATAAGTATGAGTTAAAAGCAAAGGTAGTAATGATTTTGGACAGACATGGTGTCAATTCAAGCTGACAAAATAAACAATGTTGATAGCATCAGCTTTCTGCCTCTGCAGTCACGTGCAGTGAGCACTCCTGCCAGGGCTGCCCTGGAAGGCAAGAATCTAAAACTGTTGCCAAAGAAGGAGTACCCAAGGGGGAGTTGGGTGGGTGGGCAGGACTTGGCTAATGAGAGTTTAGATCAAGGATACAGACTGCCTGAAAAAGACAAAGGTGCGAAGATGAACAGTATTTAGGGAATCATCGGAAGTTTTATACTGTGGGAATTTATGACAATGATGCTAAACAAGGAATGCTGGGGGAAAGTAATAAACATCACCACCACCACCATTATCATCACCACTATCATCATAACCACCACCATCTTCACCACCTCCATTACAAGCATAATCATCACCATCATCCATTTCTCACTGCTAAGGGTTAGTATTTCTTGAGTCTTTACAATGCACCTATTGTAAGCAATGTTCTAAATGCTTTACATACATGTTGGACTACTTAACCTTTATAATCTGCCTTGTAAAAAGTGCTTTTCTCTCGTGTTACAGACAACAAGAACAAAATATGAGGGGACAGAGGAAAAAAAGGACAACAAGGAGTGGAAAGAAGAGAGGGAACAAGACTTTTTCCAAGATCAAAGAGCCTCTGTGATCAAGTATATTTTTCTAAATATCTGTATCTATACTTTTGAAATACTAAGAAAACATCTACTTAGCATTGACTATGAACAATGCATTGTGTTTTGTGCCATGGAGAAGTAAAACATGATACATTCCATAGTTATTTGTGATTCCTGATATGCTCACACACAGATGGAGACTCATCAAGATAAATAAATACAGAAATAAGGATAGAGTTTGTAGGCACAGCACTAGTAGTTGTGATCCAAGTTTACACAGTCTTTGTTGAATACTCTAAGAGAAGTTGAAAGAATTTCAAGTGTATAAGAAGAGAAACTTTGATTCTCATGGAGGTCTTCAGAAGATGAGAAGGAAAGAGGATAGTAATGAAGGAAGAAAGAAGGGAAGGAGGGAAAATAGGAGGGAAGAAGGAAAAAAAAACATAAAGAAAGAGGGAAAGAGAGTAAGCAAATGGGAGTATGAAGGAGGAAATCAGAACCAGGTCATAAAAGTTCCACCACTCCTGTTCTTACAAAAAATGGACAAAAAGGTAACCAATGATATTTCATAGATCCATCAGAGAACTTACTTGAAAAACAAGTCATCAACCAGAAATGTGGAAAAGGAAATTCTACAAAGCCACAGTGGAGATGTGCTTATATGATGCAAAACTCAATGAAAGCAAAAGACCAAATCAAAATGAAATAAAAACAAAAAGGTAGGTACACATAAATGGTGAATCCTAGAACTTGTTGATATCTGAGTGTGGATTAACATGGAAGAGAGGACTTTGGAGAGCTACACTCAGGAGAATCTCCCACCTTTCATAGGCTTTACCTTCAGGAATCTGACTAGTTCTATAATTGAGAACCAAGAAAGATCTCTTGATGATGACAGGGGAAGGGGGGAAAATTCATTTTGTGAAATTCACTCCAACCTTCTCGATAACAAAGACCCACTCTCCAGGGAGAACTATCTTACCCAGAGCAACAGGGAAAGGGCGCCATCTTATTTTCCTTATCTTTGCTGTCTAAACTTAAGGTGGTGAGGGCTGAGGAGCATAAAAACGTGTGAAGGTAACAAAATAGTGACACAGGACCACTCAAAGACTGTGATTTAATTGAAAAATGATGGAATACCCTCCACATACACATACCTTGCCACCAAGACAGAAGGGTTCCATTACCAGACAGTGTAGCTGATCAGAAAAAGTTACAAGACAGTTTCCCAGAAATAAAAACAAAAAAAAATCCCAAAACTTAAAGGTGTCTAATAGCAACTGAGGATATAAAAATTAAAGGCATGCAAAGATTCTAGCACCTATAGCTACAATAGACACTAACAAACCCCACCTACTAGCTAGAGTAGCAGAAATCCTTAAATGAAAGTCTTATTTATTTCAGTTGCTAGGTATGCCAAATGAAAAGAAACCAAAGTCCAGAAAGACAAAGCAATTATCAGAACCAGATTCAGATGTTGGAAAATGAGCCAGATTTTGGAATTATCAGACAGAGAAGTGAAAATAACTATGATTAATATGTAAAGAACCCTAAAGGAAAGGCAGACAGCACATCAGAAGAGATGAGTAACATGAGTAGGAAGATGTTAGGAACAAAAGGAAATGCTAGAAATCAGAAAGATTGCAAAAGGAATGGAGAATGTGTTGGATGTTGGATGGTTTTATCTGAAGATTCATAGCACAGCAAACAAGCCTTGAGTGGGAATTCAGATCAATAAAAAGTCCCTAAAGTGACTTCAGTGAGAAAAAGAATACAAAGTACAGGGTCTCTAAAAAGAAGAGTAAAATTCCAGTGGATTTTGGTCTACTGGAACATGCGAAGTGGCAGAAACAAAAAAAATGAAACAATAATGACTGAAGACTTCCCCAAAATGAATGACATATCCAACCACAGATTCAAATTACCAGAGCTCATCAAGGAAGACAGGTTCCTAAAGTATGAAATGTAGGTGAAGTGCATTCAAGCTATTGGAGACCAGAGATAAAGACGAATCCATGAAATAATTCCAAAGAAGGAGAAAGGGAGGGAGAGAGACAATTCAAAATGGAGAAAGGATTTGAAAATATATTTTTCCAAGAAGATAAATAAAGAACAGAGAAACATGAAAGATGCTCAAGTTCGCTTATAATCAGTGCAACCTTAGTCAGAACCAGAGAGACTTCACAATGGAAAATCTGGCCACTGCCCAAAGCCAGGTCAGTGGGGGAAGACACAGAGCTTGAAGTGCTGTGATAGGAATTGCTCTTTGCCTCTGTACTCTTTCTCCCAAACTTTAGTTTCATCATGACAAACTAGCACCAAATAATGACATTCTAGAAGCTCGATGCCAGTGTTATACACAGCTAGATTAGGTCAGAACATTACAGGCAGTCAAGGTTTAGGCCCTTGGGGAGAGTCAATACAGATGATAAAAACACATTTAGACTGTGGCTGTAAGTGCATCTGTTGGAAGCCACGCCTCAAGATAAAGACAAAATGACTAGACCTCCAGGCCTCCTTGGGAGATAAACAATATATTAACACAACATCAGTCACTCCAATGGGTGACCAAGACCCTTAATTGTCTCTTCCTAAAAGATTCTTGTGCTTTCCAGGTACACCTACTATATGATCTGCTTCCCAGTAGATCAGTATTACCCAGCTGGCTAGCCTTGAGATCTTATTGGTTAATCATGGTTTTGTCCTATATTGGACCTACCTCATGATTTTAAACCAACCTACAGATACTGCTCTATAAAACTTACTTTGTAAAGTGGGGTCCAAGGCAAATGATATCTGGGTCTCCTCTCATCTCTTAAAAGCTGTAACTCTTCTGCTCAATAAATATTTTCTACTCTTAACCTCTGTTGTCCCTTAAAATTTATTCTTCTGTTTTGTAGAACACAAATATGGCTTTCTGGATATTTAGCAGGTTGGGAGTTGGATTTATTGCCCTTTATCACCAGGACTCCTGAAGACTCTCAAGATGACAGAAATAAAGTGAAGTAAGAAATTGTCAGAGCAATGGGACCTACAAAATCATGAGTACTAAAAGTTACAAGCTTTCCAAAGTGGGACTGTACAATGGAAAGACATTAGGGGGAAAGTGAAGAACTCTGTACAAAATACACACTCCACTTAATGGTAATGCATCAATATTGGGTCACTAATTGTGACATACCTAAATGATATGTTATGATATAACTAAATAATATGGTATAAATGATGAAGGAAACTGGGTATGAGACAAATTACAACTAGTTCTACTAAGGTCATGATAGTCTATGATCTAAATTTATCCTAAAACAAATACTTTGTTAAAAATTCATTTCACTAAAAATATAAAGTCTACAAAAATTTAGCATTTATTCTATTACAGCAAAAAATGCATGGGTGTCTGTGGCCATAAATTATGCTGTTGATGTATATTCACTTCTAAACATAAATTTATAAGATATAGATTTTAAAGACAGTTTTCATTCAAATTGATAAATGTAGAAGAAAGGAAATATGCTAAAAAAAAAAAAAACCTCAAAATCAGAATTGCTTCTTTGATCTACTGTTGTTTATAGAATGTAATTTATGGTATTTTCTATAAACACATTAGAAGATGATTTTAAATACTTCAACCATAATGCTATTTCTATTTCAGAAATTAAAACCAAGACATTTGCATCTGGCCAAACTAATAAATTCTCTTTTCAAAAATTATGGTTGAAGTTAATTAAGCATAAAACAAAGTTATTTTGATTTACTATTATTGTGTATTGTGAAGATTACAAATATGTCTTCAATCTTATAAAAAATTATCAAATGGCAGTTTAACTTTCATGTGTTTTGAAACATTTAGATTCTTGCTCTTTTCAGGGTACCTCTAATCTCAACATGGACACATTTTTTTTCTTTCAAACTGTTGATCCTCATGATAGTGCTTTCCTCCTTTCCTTCTCTGTACAGTCCTAACAGAGGAAAGCAAAGAACTATGCTCATTTTTACTAAATATTCTAGATAATACTACTTCACAGGAGATTACTGAAAAAGTAACAACTCAGGTGCTCAGGCTACTACTACATGGACTACCAGCTGACCAGGTAAAACTTGGTCTCAGTATATTTCAAAAAGTTGATATTTGCAGTTACTTGACATCCTTTTAGTTTGTTATATTATTAAATTCCCCAAAGTATATGCAACAGAACATTCTTTTCTCAGGATAGTAGAATGTTCAATTAAAAAAAAAAAAAAAACTGTTCCATGACAAGTATACTAAATAAAGCTTTACAAATAAAAAGACTTTCTGAGCTCTGTGGATAATATGCACATATATTTTAAGAAGGGAATAGAGTATGCAGATTTCCCAACACTACGAAATATTTTTTAAAGGAGTACCCAAGGCTGAAGATAGCTTAGTGGTACAGCATTTACACAGCATGTGTGAGGTCCTGGGTTCAGTCCTTAACACCACAAGAAAAGAAAAAGAAAAAGAACATTTAGACATATAAATGTGCAATCAAATAAGTTTCAGGAATACTGTTTTAAGAGGAACTATCAAAGCAACAATAAGCAGTAACATCTTGAATCTCCTATATAGCACCATATTTGAAGTTTCTCACTTATTCTTACCCCAAATCAATACTTGAAATGTGCAGTACATTAGATGTTAATTGTCCCCAAAGGTCCCTGTGTGAATGTTTGGTCCCCAGAGCAGCACTACTGAGAGTGTTGTAAACTTTTAAGAGGTGGAGCCAAGTAGGAGGTCCTTAGATCAATGGACATGCACCTTTGAATGGGATTACAGGGCCCTAGTGTTTCAGACTTCCTGTTCTTTTTTTGTTTGCTTGTTTGTTTTGATTTTTGGCTTCAGTTGTGACTTTTTACTAGGATACCCACTCATGTTATGATGTGCTGCCCTCACCAGGGCCCCAACTCAATGCAGCTGCCCAACTTAGAATTAAACCCCAGCATTATGAGTCAAGTATCCCCCTCTTTACTTCCCAAGTACCCTGTGTCAGATATTCCATTACAGTGATGTGGATGAAGCTAACTAACAGAACATGCAACAGGTTGAGTCAATGTCATTAGGATTTACAGTTGGAGCAAGTATACTTCATTGGCCAGTTCTCTCTGGGGCCAGATATTCTATAAAGAAAAGAGGCTTATTTAGGTCACAGTTTGGGAGACTGAAAGTTCAAACAGGATGGTTTCAGCAGATAAGACAGTCTCGGCTTTGATACATCATGGAGGATGACACCACAGCAGGAGAAATGCGAGAGTGGACAATCACGCAGTAAGACAAGAAGCAGAGAGCAGGGAGGATGAGTCTTACTCTTTTATTACAACCCTCTGCTAAGCACTGCCAGGGTGCCATAATCACTACACTAGGGGTGGCACCCACAGTGTCCAGTGTCCTATTGGGTCTCACCCTACAAAACTGCACTCATCACCCAGACTGCCAGTGTAGATTCTGGTTCTAACACATAACACTTGGGAAAACACTCTTGGCATCTATACAGTAGCATGTACCAAGCTTGCTAAGTTCCTTATATACAGGTACATGTGTGCATCTACAGTACTGGTGTGGCATGGTACATGTCACTTGTGATAAATGTGTACCTTGGGGGAGGGGAAGGAAAATAAATATCTGCAGAAAAGCACCTAGAGCCAGGGCATGGATTTTAGCTTGATTTTATACCTCTACTAACATAGTCTCTTTGACATATGCAAAGAAATCTTACCCCATAAAAGCACAGGCCCTTGATCAGTAATTTTTTGTTTACAGTTAAGTCCAGTTCTGACTCAAGCAGACAGAAAGCCTATTTCTATTCTATCACCATTTCTTCCAGCAGAATAAAAAATAATGGAACAAACTATACAGGAGGACACAGCTTCAAGTTTTATTTTCAAGGACAAAATTATCTCAGACTGACCCTTCCATTTACACTACCTATTTCTCCATTATATGATATTATAACATATGTCTTCAGATGCCAGTTAACATCCATCTTAAACTCTGTGCCATATGACTACTGCCAACCTGACTGAGGGGTCCTACTTTTGCACGCTGCTGTCCCCTAACTAAAGTATTGTAATTACCACACATACCGAATTACAGTACATACCCAGATTGTACCTCACCCAGTTACACGGTAGACATCTGAATCCTGCAATTGGAAGCCTCTTAAAAGAATTATGCTTCATAATTCAAGTAGAAATAAATCACGAGGCAGCAAGTACTCAGGTGGTCTAGCTCCAAGTAAATGTGTTACCAGTTCAAAGTTCCCCAGGTAAAGGTCAGAATCCCTGTGCTCAGGTCTCCCTGCTCCCCAGCCTCACCCCTCCCAGTCAGCCACAGCGTGGAGCTTCCTTCAAACTGTAAAATCTGGGGGAAGCTACAAATGTCACATGGAATTTAAACTCAAAGTCAAGCTACATTATCACATATATACTTAAATCATTTCACCAGGAGCCATGCTAAAATTCTATTTACTTAAAAATCTACATGGAAAAAACCTCTCCACTGGATAAAGATGAGAAGACAAGCTAAAATTTGAAGAAAGATTTGTTTCCAAAATAAACTGTAGGCATTTTGAAGTTGGGCATATATGCCTTTGTGTGAGGTACCATGCATACATGTTTCAGCTGAATAAAGCAAATTAAAGGCTGGAGAGCATTATAAGTGGAACAGTTACCACGAAGAAAATGAAGAGGTGGTGTGACATGCTAGGATTCACACACAAAACTGGATTTAATTTTTGTGAATCTCGGCTTCAACATGTATGAAGTGGGTATCTAGCTCATGGATACTACGATTCACGTCAGGAGGTGGCTGAATAGCACATCCAAAGTGCTCATTTTGTTGTATGGTAACAAGTTTGAGCTAATTTCTCGAACCACTGAGGTTGATAGTACCAATGAAGATGCACGGCAAAGAGCAGCCCACACTGAATGTGCTACACAATCATATCTTAGCAAAGCAACTGAGGAGGGTGAGAGGCAAACGACAAGTTCAGATGGCCCTATAAGCTCAGGACATGAAAGAATGGTACTTACTTCTGGAATGAGTCCAGAAGTAACTGTGTCTGCAGCAAGCACAATCTTAAGAAAAGACACAGTCAACAGCTCACCGCTCCTCTTGCTACAGATCTGAAAGGCTTATAAACTTAAAAAGGTTGCATACAGATTTTTAAACACAAGGAGAAATGAGCTTATGAACACTTTCTTGAGTCGTACAGTTTTAAACCTATTTCTGAGTCTGCATAAATGTGTAATTCAGCCAGATGGAGTGGCACATGCCTTTAATTCCAGCTACTTGGGAGGCAGAGGCTGGAGAATACCCAAGCTTGAGGTCAGCCTGGGTAACTTAGCAAGATCTTGTCTGAAAATAAAGTTTTCAGAAAGTGTTAGGGATGCAGCTCAATGGCAGAAACTTCCCAAATATGTGGAAGACCTTTGCTTCAATCTCCAGCACTGAAAAGAAAATTTAACATCTTCGAATTAGCATGTCATCTGTGTGTATATGTATAGATGGTTCCTGGCTTGCAATTTGTTAACTTATTTTTCTACTTAATGGTGGTGTTAAAGGAATCTATATTGAAGAGAAGCCATATGTGGCATTTTGAATTTTATCTTTCCTGCACTGGCCAATCTGACACTCATGTGACACTGAGAAGTTCTGGGTCAGCCATGTGACTGGTCACCAGTGGAAACTTGCCCTCTTCTATATTATGTTATATTTGAGAGCTCAGATGTTTTCAGTGCACTTTTGACTTAGAAAATCTGCAAGTTACAATGGTAATACCACCAGTCATGAAGCATCTGTACGTACGTTTCTGGATACAGCAGGGGAAAATATAGCAATCTTTCTTCTTGGTAAAAGTGTTAACCTAACCACTTGCAAAAAAAGATGTTTGTTTTTAAAATGCATTCCTCCTTTAATGAGGAAAACTCTTCAAACTTTTTTCTATTTACTACATTATTAGAATTGATCAAGCCAGGGAAATATAAATCATAAATTAAAAGCAGAATTTAACTCACAGTAAAATGTTGCAAGTTTTGTTGCATGACTGTGATGTGGTAAAAGGAAAAGGAAGCGGCAAGCCATGAAATCAAGTATCATAATGTGTCAAGGTAATTATTTAACAAATTAAAGAACAGTAATATGGAAAAATTGCCCACAAAGAGATGTGGGGACCCAAGGTTTACATGCTTGGAAAAGTGAGACAGGTAAACAGAGGGAGGAGGGACATAAAAACACATACTTTTTTTTTCTTTCTTTCACACACTGAAGCACATATATGTAGATATAAGACAGCCTTATTTTTTCATTTAGTTTTTAATACCAAACAATTTCAGTATTTTAATTTTTATCGTTCCTCAGACTATCTGGTAAAATAAGCAATGACTTCTATTAATTCACAAGGTAAAAGCAGGGTTAAGACGAGGATATTGCAGAGGTACTGGATTTCCTGTGTCACATAGTAGAAGAATATTAATAAATCAATGTGAGTTTCACACTACATAATAAAATGTAGATTATGAATTAGACAAGGAAGGCCCTAAAAGTTAGACTGTAAGATTCAATATGATTCTGTCTAAAAATATAACCATTGCTAACCATATTATTTCATAAATGGTAGGTAAATCATAAAATTTAGATAAGGCGGCAAGGGAATGAGAAAAAATGAGAAATAGGATACATCATGCACAGGTATAAATTCTCAATGCTGAATGTGGTCATAATGTACACCTAAAATGTACCAATAAACTCTAAAAAGGGGGAGAGAAAGAAAAAAATTAGATAAGGTAACTATAAAAATGTTTAACTGAATATTTTACAGCATTATCTTTTTATATTCATCTATTATTCAGTACTATGATATATAATACTGCTTTCTTTTCCTAAAAAATTACCTTTGCAACTTGTATTGCATTTATCTACAATAAATCAGGAAAACTACAGTGAATCAGAATTATAGAAAAAAATGACCTTTGGCTAATTCTTCTCCTTCCAACCGAGATGGCTGTGGATGATTAGAATACAATCAAGCACACTTAAATGTTGGCAGTATTCAAAATGAAAAATAAAATGTTCTGGAGAAGTCCAAATGGGGAACAAAAAAAGACTCAGCTTTAAAGAGTGTTAGTAATCACAAAAGCCCCATGGAAACACACAATGCCAAACCTGCAGAGACACTACACTGACACTGTTACAGCTTGAAACACCGGCCTTTGCTGGAAATTCAAGTATTTCACAACTGGTGTTTCATGCAGAACCATTAACTTTGGCTAGACACTGGAGTCTGGCCCACTGCTTCTATGCAGTAGCCAACTGAAAGGTCTTCTATATCATGTACTACTTTCAGAGTTTCCAGTATCCTCCCTTCTATCCTACTAACCTAAATCTGGAAAATAAGCCAATAGCCAACTACTTTTTTATTACAATTTAAGTCTATATTAATTTTACTGGCTTACAAAAATGGCAAAATAATTGGCCTCATGGCAAAGAGACAAAACAAAACAAAAAAAAAAAAAAAAAAAGAAAACTGAAGTAAGCATGTGTACACCACTAGTGAACCCACAGAGCTTCAGAACTAACTAGAAAGTAGTCAAATACAATAATGGAAATGTTATTCTTTCCTCTCTCTAAAGCATGCCCAATTTTAAATTCATAGCATTAGCTCCAGGTAACAAAGTTCAAACAAGGAATAAATCACAATTCTAAGCAGAGCAATTCAAACTCAGCTTGTGTTTAGTATTTTAATTGAACATGACATTGGTATGAAAGCTCCATATATTTTAAAGGGATGTCACCTGGGCCCAACTATATTTAAACATGGAGTTTACCAATGACTTCAATGCAGAACTATTCCCTGAGGTACCATAGAAAATTTCTATTAGAGGTGTAACGTAGGCGTAGAGTGGTAACAGCCTAAAACTAACATTCTATATTCATGACCTATTACACTTAATAGTAAAAATGTGTTTGAGTATTCAAACAAATCTAGTATTTAATGGCAATATTTAAAAATAGAAATATTTTTATTTAAAAATAAAAAGTGGGGTGAGTGTTAGGGACGTGACAGGTGAGTTACTTTTCAGGATCTCTAAGCAGCTCAATCGGGCATGCCAATAGAAAAAAATCCCACAATTTAAAATTATTTGACATTGAATGAAAGTTAATGACACCATTCAGGAAAATTTAATTCTACTATTTAGTTGCTAAGTGAATTTTGGGATGTTCCATAAATCTGACAAGCTCACGTTCTTTATTTATTAAAAAAAAAAAGGAGATAATATTCCCCAAGGGTTGTACAGCTGCTGTGAATTAACACATCAAAAACAGATACTCAGGAGATGAACATTGTGTTTCAGTCTACCCCTCCTTCTGGTTACTTGTAAGATTACATCCACCTAATAGTCATGCCCCTTTCATTCAATAATTCAGCACAGACCATTGAGGATTACAATAATGCTTAATATGGAAGAGTAAATCTAAATACATATGTTAACAACATGAGGGATGAAGATGAGAATCAGGCCAAGGAAATAAAAATATTAATCTTGTCCCCAAGCATTAAGTAATTTAAAACAGAAAAAATGCACAAGGAGAGAGGGATTTTTACCAAGACAGGGAAATCACATGTGATAAAGAAATAAAGGGTAAGTAAAGGCTATATTTTAGTCATATGTCTAGTGTCAAGAGCCAGGCTTAATCTACATGTGTCATTCCACGGAAAAGTGCTGTTATAGACATCCTAAGAGCAGAGCAAAAGAAGTACAGAGAAAGAGAAGAAAGAATGCTTGTGAGAGTCGGGCCAGGCTTCATAGAGGAAATACAATTTCAACAAGCAGAAAAAGACACTTTTGGCAGATGAATAGAAAGGCTATGCTCTACAGAATGTGCCAAAGCATTCTGGGGGAAACTTAAATCCTTTCAAACATTTCTAAATACTATAAATATTACATGAATTCTTAAAGAAAACACTTGTAAAAAAAATAAAAAGGAACAGAGAATCATGCCATTGATTGTAACAAAAGTCTTGCCAATCAATTTCTTACTGAATTCTAACACAAACTCTTACCATACTGTCTAAATCTAATATCACCACATGCCATCTTTATGTAGTTTGCCTTTGGTCAATTTTGACAGGCATGTAAACTCTTCTCTTGAGAATGGAACCCAATTCCATTTCACAATACATTTTAAACATTCAGAAGTCAAAATCTGTGACACTTTGCACCTTGTTATTCCTATGCTAAGGCAATGGCATATTATCAGTCTAGGAAATCCACCATTACACAAAGCCAACCCACTAGGATCAGAAATTTGCCAGATAGTAGAATTGAGAAAGAAACTGTTAAAGATGGTTATGGGGTTTTGGCACTGTGAGTTTAAGCCATTCCAAAATGGAGTTTGGATTTCATCTAATCAGCAAGTCGGAAACTATAAAAGTCTTTGTGAGGTGAAATTAAAAATTTAGACTGTAATACATGAGGTTTTCCTTCCTTCCATATGTTTCTGTAAAGTAAAACTTATAATTTTTTTAAAGAAAGCATTTTGAGAAGAATAAAGCGGCCTTTAAAATTATATTTTTGGTATAGAAAGCTTAAAATATTCAGCCTTGAAAATCAGAAAGAAAAAAAAGGACACATGGTTTCTATATCCAGTGTCATGTTCTAGGCATATTCAGAATTATGTACATGTTGGGCTCAATTTTCTTTCGCAGATTTTATAGGGAGTGAATCAGGCATGTAAAACTTTTATAGTTAGTTCTGAAGGTGGTCACTTAGCAAACTGACCCCAAATATTTGCATTTCAACTCCTGAGAAAATCTTGGGTAGTGTTAGAGCAAGAGGTATGGAAATCCTATTTTTATGTGAAATATTATCTCATCAGGATAGGGATTGGTTTCCAAAGATAAAATAATTTTTCTAAGGAATTAAATCATCAAGTAAATGGCACAGATAACAATTTGTGCCTTTGGATTTTGAGTAATGCTCTCCTTTCCCCCTTCTGTCTCTAGATAGGCTCCATATTGATTTTTTACAACTGCTTCTTTTGTGCTTTTTATTTCTCAATTTTTGTGTTAGTGAATGAGATTTTTATCTTTGTCTCTGCCTGTCAATGAAAACTATTTTTATTATCATATTTTTATTTCTAAAATAGGACTTTTTTTTCCCTCAGTATGCCATTTTTTTTATATCATCCTGCTGCATGCCATGTTCTATATTATCATTTGTAAGGGTTACGATTCTCTCAAATATTTCTGCATATTTACTTCTCCTAATAATTTGCTTCCTAGACTCATTTATCCTACAGGTGATGCTTGTCTAATATGATCGCTAATCCTATTCTGCAAACTGATATTTAAGTGTCAATAATGTCGAGCAAAGTTCCTCAGGCAGTGAAAGGTTTTTTCCAGGAGTCATTCATTCACAGGGGATCTTCTAATTTTGGCATATGCACATCCTTTCACTAGAAGGATTTCATTTCTTTAGATGAGAACTCAGGGGCATCCAGTGGGGAAGGATATAAATCCTGCGTTGCTGTCCTTCTACATAAAGTAGTGGAAGGATATCCGGGCCCTGATACCCGGGGAAGGGAC
This sequence comes from Petromus typicus, assembly GCA_004026965.1. NCBI lineage: Eukaryota > Metazoa > Chordata > Mammalia > Rodentia > Petromuridae > Petromus > Petromus typicus. Next base: position 26,829 of record PVIR01001716.1, on the reverse strand, counting down.
AAGTCATCAGTTCCCTTTACTCCCATTATAATCCGTACCAGAAGCTCATTACTCATTCAAAATGAAGTGTATTTATTTAGCTCACAGTCCTAGAGATTCAAAACCATGGCACTGGCCCACTCTTGGCTGTGGCGAGGACACTAGCCGCACTGTGGCAGACGGCGTCCCGGTGGCAGCATGAGAAGGGAGATCGCATGGCAGGGCAGGAAGAGGTTCAAGCTGCTCTTTTAGTAGCGACTTGCTCTCACAAACACTCACTGGCCAAGGCCAGCACTGACCTCAATGGCTGTTGCTCTACCAAGGACCTCAGCACCTTCTGAGACTGATGTCTCCAAGACCTGGCTACCTCGGAGGAGGCTTCATTCTTTTGAGGTTCACCACCACCAGAGGACGGAGCTTGCAGTGATGGACCCTTGGGAGCTGAACTGGAACTGTATCTGAGGTGTGCCACCATTTCTGCTTTAGTCCACGCAAACTGGGAAGCCATTCCTCAGTCCGGGCCTGTCGGACTTACTGGTGTTATCACAGTGTGTGGGAGTCTGTGGAGTGGGAGTCTAGTTCGTGGAGTTTGCAGACACAGGGAAAAGATCTCACTGACATGTTTATAGGCTGAAATTGATCACCCCGTTTTATGTCCTTTAAATCACTCCCTTGTACGTCAGCTTCCTGGAGCCAAGAGCTTCTTCAGGCTTCAGAGTGAGTTTGATTTTTCACTGTTACCCCATTCCCAACAAAGTCTGCCTCGAGACTGCAGTTTCCTACCCTCTGACGAAGCAGTTATTACATTCCCATTGCTTTCTGCTTTTCAGATACCCTTTTAAATATCTTCTCCATTTAAGTACATGCTCCTATTCTCACTGTTTCTGTACAGTTATTCTGATATTTTATTTTGTAAAAGTATTTCTGATTCACCTACATGATTGATTTCTTTGCCCACCATTCTTTGTATACCATAATCATTCCTAAATGTGCTGTTTTATTCTTTGGGACTAAGAACTGAACTCAAGGGCTTTGCAGTGATCTACATCCCTGGCCTTTGATTTTTAGTACATTTTACTGGTCTCACTAAGTCATTAAGTTTCCAGGATGGTACTGAGCTTGAGATCCTTTGCCTCAGCCTCCCAGAGAGCTGCAGTATAAGCATATGCCACAGTGAAATCAGGCTGGATTTACATTCTTTTAAATAATGTATTCATAAATGTTATTGATGGGCTGATATTTACTTAGTCCGTTGGCCTAAAAATTCCCTGAGCAGACAGGAAAATTCAAAACCAAAAGTTAAAAACAAAACAAAACAAAAACCCTAATTTTTCAAAGGGAAGGTGGTATTGACACATTCACAGCAGAGAATACACCTGTTTTCCCCCTCCAGATGTCATTCTGAGATGGTCAGCGGTTCCTGCTTCCTTCTTGCAACAGTGTACAAACTTATGTTGTCCAGGTACTAAGGGCAAGAATCCCTCAACTTTATTTAATCATCAAATTTGGGCCCTCCACTGGCTCAGAGTTTTGCCTCTGAAGCCAGAAAAAATGAAAGCGAGCAGTAAAGCCCTCTCCACTGGTTTCCACAACTGCTAAATGATGTACATGAGCTGCAGAACCATCCAACTCCTCCACATCGTGATCCTGAGTTACTTCACTGCCTGTTTCTGGGGACTCTCCCGACCTTCTGAGCACAGCTAAGCATTCAAAGTATCACCTGCTGCATTATGTTAGACAAATCTAGGCATTTCTAAGTGGGATGTATCCAAGTTACAGAGCCTGACGAAAATTTCTTTAAGGACATTTTAGTCAAATCACTGAATGGCTATATAGTAAAATATTTTTTCTGAAATGATTCTGAGGTAGTTATCAGTGATTTCACTTAAAGTATCAGACACTGAACTCAAGATCTTTCACTTGCAAGGTAGGCACAGTGCTGCTGAGCTACAGCCCCAGCCCAGAAAGTTTATTTTTGACCATTCCCTATTGTATGAGATAAAGACATTCATACCACTGTTAAACACATAAAATCACCAAATTTGCAAGTCACAAAGAATAAAGACATGACTTTTTGTGTCTCACAGTAAAAAGGCTTTCAAGAAACCCTGGTCACCAGGAGTGTCTGTGGCTGAGTGAGCGGCCAAGTGAAAATGCCACTTACCTACAGAATGACTGGAATCAGAAAGAATTCCAAGGTTATCTGTCAGGATCAGGCTAAGTTCAAATTATAATGAATCTGTGGCTAGCATTGACTTGTGAGCCATGGTTTTTTATGCAAATACTGCTATTAAGATAACTAGTAGCTAATCACACATTTGGCTTTCTCCATTTATAGTTTTCATTAAAGTACGAGGAGGATCACAACATGCACTTTTTCCCAGCCTAATTCGATAAGCAAAAATACTTTTTTCTGTATTTTATGTAGAGGACTGTCACAGAATGACCATCAAGTTGTGACCTGAGATAACTGGCACACAATTGGTACCTCACACCCTAGTCTGTGCAGAGCAATCAGTGTCTTTGGGAGCAAGACAGGTGGACACTCACTGTGAGGGCCAGTAACTTCCCGTAGGTGAGATGAGCAGGAATGTGGTCAGTCTTGGCTCTCAGGGACTCCATATACCAGTGCTCTGCTTCAGGGAGCCTGCTCATTCGCATATATGCTTCGCCTGAAAAAAAAAAATACACCTTATACTTCAAAAGGCCACCAGAAGTCTGAGAACTTTTACCAGTAAGAAATAAATGTTTGAGGAGATAGGTATATTTAACTTAAATATCACACAATATATATATATATATATATATATATATATATTTTTTTTTTTTTAGGTTTTTTGAGACAGGGTCTCGCTTTGTGGTTCAGGCTGGCCCTCAGCTCAGCCTCAAACTCACATCACAATCCTCCTGCCTCTGCCTCCCGAGTGCTGGGATTACAGGCGTGAGCCACCACGCCCGGCACTGTGGTATGTGGTACTGGTTGCTGCTGGGTGTGGGTCTCCACACCCAGTATT
>PVIR01001716.1:0-23736 GCA_004026965.1 Petromus typicus | reverse complement strand
AAATATCACACAATATTTATGTGTAGTAAAACATAACATGGTATTCATAAATAGCCACAAATTCTGTTAAGTATTAGTTAAAATAAATGTAAAATTCTAATACAATCTATGACAAAGAACCTACTGCTACTGCTTTTCCATAGCACCTGTAATAGCATCGTAAAGTTTATATGATATGATTTGAGATATTGTGATGAGTCATTCATTTTCTCATTTGATTCTCCAAAATACCATCACGATTTTCATTTTGTAGATGGAAAAGCTTATGTTCCAAAAGTCAAATAAAGCAGAAAATGTTAAACATTTGGAAAACAGTACAGCTTTGACTTTAAATCTTGAGACATCTTGTTCTTTGTTTGGTACAGGAAATTGAACTCAGGACCTAACTCTTGTCAGCTAGGAGCTTTGCCACTGAGCTAAATCCCTGGCCTCTGCCCTCTGATTCTTAAGCACAGCATCTTTGTACCATTTATTTTCTCATAGATAAACTGATTTTTTTCTTCTGTATAATTATTTATTCCTTTTTATTTTCATTCTTTTGGTTCTTTAAAAATTCAACTAAAGTTGAATGAACAAGTTACAAATGGACTGGAATTGAATAATGCTGCTAGAATCACTTATTCTTAAGTAAAAATAATGTTTTGTTTCTTTTGGAAAAATCTGACAAGCACGTGACAATTACCAGACATACTCTGCCAGGGTACAAGGCTAGTCTGAGACCTCTAAGTCATTTGTCCTTCTATTCATGCTATATCATTTCAGTTGCTAAACTTAGCATTTTGCTAAGAACTCAACAGGAAAATAAAAATGAAGAGAAAACCCAAAGCAACCAGTTGTCTACTTATTATCCTCCCCCTTTTTATGGAGCATGGAAAAATATTTAAAGGTAGAAAAAACTGTATTATAAAATGAGGATGCATTTAAATTAAATATTAATAGTTTAATAAGTGCTGTAAATGTAAATGGCGTTTAGGTTCTCAGAGCAGGAATGAGACTTGGAACTTGCACTACTGTCCAGATAGACTTCTAATGACCATGAAAACCTTTTTCCTTTGGGGTCAGAGACTTTTCCCAAATGTATCACCCACACTAGTGGTATATCTTTGGCTTCAAAGAACTTGCTCTTTTAAAAAAGGATCATGTTGTTTTTATTAGTTTAGAAAAGTCAATATAAATATGTCTGATAAAGGATATTGGTTTGTCTCTTGATCTTTTAAACATCTTTGCTTGGGAGGTTAGTAAAACAATGTTGGTGACAAATAACAGGTAATATGTACAACAATTTAAGTCAACTACTCAAGTATATGTATGTATTTCTAGTTTAAGAATAATACTTAAGCTTTGGTGGTTTAGTGGTGAGCATAGCTGCCTTCTAAGAATAACCCTCAAACTATATTATCATAAAGATGGTAACTGGGAATTCCACATGTTATAAAACACACCTGCCTTTTAGTATGTGTGCTACCAGAATAAGCATGACATGTCTGTGTTTTTAAAACTTCCATTGAGTCCTTACTTTGAAGATAACAATGTGTAGCATAGTAATTGTTGTCATGCATTTATTAATGGATTTGTTAATGGATTATGAAATTTGGTTTCATTTTTTAATTAAAAAAAAACATATGCTTAGGGCAAGAAATACTGAAGCCAAGACAAAAGACAGGAATAAAAATATATAAAATATGCCTTTAGTTCTCAGAATAATAGCCAAAGAACTGAATTTTCTGAACTCCCAACTTCCATAATAATTTTCTTGTTTTCAATATGATATCATCATAAGGGGAAATGTTGAACAAATATCTCCAAGTATAGCATGTAAGTTCTTTAGAAAAAGCAAACTTCTTCTTTATACTAAAATACTATTCAATACGATTTCCATACCAGAAATCATGCCAAAAAACTGCATTATTGATGTTTTAACAATGATTACTGATAAATAATACTGAAAAACGTACCTGTTGAGTGGGTTACAAGCCTAGAGTGAAAATGATCACACCCGATGGGTCTCATTTGGAATCAATCTGAAATTCTACTCTGGCTCTTTAAGAAATCATAGGTCAAAATTTGAAAGCTAATGTAACTAATGCATTTACTATAGCTTTCATTTATTGTTTTTAAAATAATTAAAATGATTTTCAGAATAATAGGTATTCAGTATAGAAAAAACTGTTAGAGAATCTTAAGTCTGGTGTGCTTTTACAATTCAAATCTTTGGCACATTTAAGTTGTTAATGTCTAAAAAGCACTTCAGAAAGGACAAGTGTTATTTTTCCTTGTCAGAAATCGATCATTATTAATACCTAATTTGAAATCAATTATTAATTTACTATATCATTAATGGATTGCTCATGTCCTTAAGTAAGAACTTATAAGTAACTTGAGTTTGCAAAAAGCTTGTGAGATGTGAAAGTATTAATGGGCTAAACGTAAATAAGATGTTATCATGGTAAATATACAAAAACTGATATAAAATAACTTACTTGGGCAGCACTCATTATATCTTATAAAAGTTCATTTAACCACTTCAGCTATCTTAACAAATTATGACAATGACAATCAGAAATGAAGTAGGTGTGATGCATCAGGATAGCAAGTGACAGGCGACAGATATCCTGCTGACATTTACTACCAGTCTTATTCTCTATCTTGGGGCATGCACAATTTTTCTCCCTCAGTATCACAGGAGTTTTAACACAGCAACCCGCACAATCTCAAGTCGAATATGCATAGCACGCATGCAAGATAAAAATCTATTTTTTAATCTTTCTGCTAGTTGCTTTACATATGCATCTTACCAATGATTAAGGATTTTCCAGGTAAAAAATGAGAAGGAGAATACGTGCATAACAAAAATTATAAACGTGCTCACTGGTAAAGCTGTGGTTTTAACCCAGGACCATCTACTTTCAACATGCCACTTGAACTAGCTGCTAGAGAATAATCATGAACTTTCCGTGTCCCATGCTCAGGTGAAAATGATACTCTCTCACTCACAGAAAATTGTTTCTTAGCTGCAACAGATTGGCCAGCAAGTTCATTGCACTCTGCCTTGGACTTATCTATTGAATTAAAGGAATAAGAAGGAGCAACAGTAATCTATGTTTGACCTTTAACAATGCTTCCTACACATACATTACTCGATTCTTAAGAGGAAAATATGTGGGAGGTAAGGTCCACTTTGACTCTATGGCTATTCTTAATACACAAAGTCTATAAAGGGGTAAATACCATCCAGGTGAAGAACCAGGAGTGGAAGGAAATCATGATGGATAAACTGAGTATGTTTTTTTTTTTTTTTAAAGACAATTACTGAAGATTTGGCTAATACCTAAGCAAGATGGAAACTTGATACATCACTGACACTGGCAGGGTAGGAGCTGCGCATTCTCCAGCCAAAATAAAGGTTACTATAACACATTTTATGGAGGTGCAAGAGGCTCAGGATTAAGACGTGACCTGTACAATTAACAATCCTCTCCTAAAAGGACTGAGTGGCCTGCAAATCATGATCAGCTGTCTGCTACATAATTTATTATTTATTATCTACTAATATCACTTGCATGTTATCTTTACATTATCTGGATGCTATAAATCATCTCATCACATTTTATAAACAAGGGGACTGAGGCTCACTGGGCTTAGTCAAACCACTGAAGGTAAAAATCAAGCAAATGCCAAATTCAAGATTTCTATGAGTTTTTCTCAGGGTGTCTATACTACACCATTTGAAAGAAATTCTATCAAAAATAATCACAAAGGGGATAAAACACCTGCAGAAGTTGTCAGCCCTGTGTGTGTGTGTGTATGTGTGTGTGTGTGTGTGTGTGTGTGTGTGTGTGTGCATTTATATACATATATAATTCTTCTAGCTGTACTGAAATACTAAAATCATTTAAAGATTCCATAAAGGCAATGGGTCCAGGAAAAGAAAGCTCAATAAGTTCAATAAGAAAATCAAGATACTTGGTCAGCAACAAGGTGGTAGGAGGCAGTTAAGTCTAGTACTGTAATTTTTCTTAGCTTAATAGAAAAAAAAATGTTTATAGTACCCAGGAGGAAAGAAGCAATGATGACTATTTTTCCTTCTCATCTTGTAAAAAATGACATAATAGAGGCACTTTCACAAAAATGCAAAGATTTTCTGTGCAACAATGTAGCTATGAGGTTCATCACCCATATTTATTTCCAACTCACTCAGACAAAAGGGATTTGGGTGTCTCTAGGTCGGCTGCAGGCAAATAGAAACCAGCTTCAGATGTAGAACAAATCATGTTACTCTTCCTGCTCCAAAAGCCCCAGGTCTAAATAATCTAGGCAAAGGCCAACAACTCAAGGAAAAATATTGTGCTGTGGATGACTTAATAGCCTTGAGATTATGGATTTCATGTTTCCAGTTACTGGGCAGCACCTGCTTGTAGATAAAGAGCACAGCACACAGTGGGACATAGGAAGACTCTGAATAGATTCTCAATTTAAAAAACAAAACAAAACAAAACAAAAACCTTTCATGCTCATTCTTATCAAAAGGGACTATCTTTACCTTACCTCTAGGTAATTGCTAAATGCCTTTTATTTTTAGAAAGTTGAGGGCCATCCATAGATAGCTATTAACAAAAATCTGATGTTTTCCAAGAATCTAATTTACATTTTTAAAAAAAATCAATACCATAATACAAACATTTTGCTAGTTTTAAGATCCTTTGGGGTCTTTATAATTTCATAGAAAACTATGTTTTTCCAAAATTTTGTTTTCTCATTCAAGATCAGTCCAGGAAGATCCTGACTTAAACATACAAGTTCCATTTTGGCTGGACATTTGTAATTCAGATGTATCTGTAACCCTGACAAAGTGAATCCTATATACACTTTTGACATAAGTCCACTGTCACCCGGTATAGGGTACACCCAGCAGGAAAGCTGTGACAGTGTCTGGCAGACACGTGAGCTACTTTTCTGATATGTTTGCACTTAGGAATGTACATAACTTGAGATCCACAACTTCAACGTTCGTAAGTCAAGTACTCACTATATTTTTATTATTCAGTTTATCCTGCTCCTTCATAACTGATCATGTATCTACTGTTCCTAAATTATATTTTTTATAATCATTTTTTTCCTCATAATACTCTGAAGGTAACTTTAGAATAAATAAACAGCATATTTCACGGACTGTTTTATATACTCCAAAGTATTCTACTAGTAAGTCTCAAAGAGTTATGTATTGTTTTCTACTTATATCATTTCATTATCAAAATTAGATATTGACCTCAAATTAAATGTATTTTACAATATCGTATGAGGCAAGTTTTTAATATTATTCTCATCTACACACTTAATATCCTATTTCAATTTTAAAAGTTTTTTTTTCCTCTTATTTAACTCCACATTTATTACCTGCAAAAATCTTACATAGGTTTTGATCTATTTCTAAGATTTCCACTTTGTCTTATTGGCCTGGTTTCCTATTCTTAGTCCAGTATGGCATGTTCTAATCATTCTGGTTTCTTCTAATATTTTAATTTCAAAAAGAGAAAAATGTATTATTCTTCTTTGAGCCTTGTAGGCTTTATTTTCTAACAGATTTTACAAGATGAATACTATCGCACTTTTTTAAAGTTTTTGATAAAATTCTTTATGGAATACTTATTGCTACTGCATTAAAATATATGAATCACTTTAATAAAATAAGAACTTTCAGAAAGTTGAGTTTTTCCCACTCAAGATTAAGGATTCAGAGCCAGGTGTGGTAGTGCCCACCTCTATCCCAGCACTGGGCGGGTAATGGTAGTAAGGCACTAGTGTGCTTTACTAATGGGTTTCTCATGCCAATGAAGTTGATAAGCAAGTCTATTTAATTTTTTACTTATTCAAATGTCCCTATGCCTTCTACATACCTATAATATTCATTCCAGCAATTACAATCCTTTTGATCCCACACAGTAGTACTGCCATGCACAGAATCAGATATGCTATCTTTCATCTCTCCATCTATCTTCTAACTTAACTCCAGAAGTTTTTGGATGCAAACAATCCACAAGAAATATCAAATAACTGATCATATTAGGTATCAATTTCTATTTAGATGATCCTTTTTTACTAAGTACATTAGTGAAGAACAATCTCCAAGCAAATCCCATTTCTAGTCTCTAGAGTCAAACAAAACCATATAACATCAGGCCAAATTATATGAAGAATTTAACTTGCTACGATTTTAATTCTCACTTCTTATTGCTCAATGTTATTTCACAATGTTAGGGGAAGCCTGATTTTTGTTTTTAATATCTATACCACAGACTTGTTATAACTTCTAGCCTTCAGATTTTGTGAACAATTTTCATTTTAAATATTTTCCTGATCTTTTTTTCTTTCTTTCTTTTTTTAGAAAAGAGCTTTGCTATGTAGTTCAGGCTAGCCTCAGACACAAGCAGTTCTCCGGCTTCAGCCTTCCAAGTGCTAGGTCTACACCATTCACTCCCAGATTTTCCTCATCTTATTTTTATAAAAGTAATATTCTCCAGTTGTTCCAGATACATTGATTCTGATTAGATATCTTCAAAGACTACTAGACAGAATAGAAAAAAAGAAAAAAAAAACCCACATGATTGCGGAAGTTATTATCTGAAGACAAATAAGTGTAATTTCTACTGGAATGGAGGGGCTGGAAATAAAATGAATATTTCCAAGTTTTAAATTGAAGAAGGTACACAAAGATTCAACATGCCACCAGTAGCCAAAATCTAGAGCGCTACATTTAGGGAGAAACTCCTGAAACTAGGAAACAAGTTTTAACTCTCAGGAAAGAAAAGCAAGGGGGAAAAGTGAATGACTGTTTCATTAGACAGAATCAGGAATCATCAAGAATAGCATAAAGCTGAGTGAAAGTTAAGAGTTCCCAGTTTCTTATGTGAGGTTACGTACAGGAAACATCTGATATACCATCAAAATTGAACCAGGAAAGAGGCCAGAAGCTTGTGTCAATATTTCTCTACTTGTAACTAGTAATCCTAAAATTCTCCAGGCTCATCGTTTTCCTATGTATCTTCAAGGTAATAAATCTCTAAAACAATAAATCCACAAATGTTGGAGTGAATCCTTTTTAATGTTTAGAATATTCAAAATATAGGGAGAAAGTGAGACACCGCATATGTATATGTGAGTGTTCATTATGTGTGTTCATTCTTGTACCTATTAGAGAAGGTGAAAAGCTTTCTCCCCAAAATATAATACTGCTCTGAGATGGTCAATGGAATAAATAAAATAGCTCAGTATTGCTGAAATACTTAGGAGAGCCCACAAAAATGCTTATTTTATTTTTAAAAAGAAACAAGGTATATGTCAAAGCAAGGAAAATAATGGGTATATGTTATACTAACCTGGAGAGAATGAATGAACATAACAGCGAGCACAGAAATAGGATTAAGTAGTTTAGAAACGATTTTCCAGTGGTCAGAGGAGTATAAGGGGAAGTTTTTCAGTTTTATATAAATCTTTTAAGGACTATATTCCATGTATATTCCTGAAACAAGTAACACGTTTCCATAGTAAGCAATGAATTGTGGATTTATACTATAAGTTGTTATATCAATGTTACTAAGGCATATTAGAAATTATAAAATTTACTTCACTTTTAATGAATATTGAAAGATGAGACTCTACATGAAACTCTACACAAGCAAGCCACAGAATTCCATTTCCACAATTAACATGTTGGCAAAAACAACTAGCATTCTGGAACAAAACACCACAGGCTCTATCTCCATTCTTCATTCATTCTGAATAAGGCGATGGTTTCTATCAATGCAGATAAAATTAAAACTAAATAACAGCTCACTTGAAAAGCTAAATGAGATTTTTATGCAGAAGACAACTTTCTTTTCCTTCTTATTAGGAAAAGCAGACATAAATACACACACAGAAAAACACAGAGAATTAGCAACGTATTGAAATTTAAACTAAATTTCTATGATTTGGTTGATGCTCAGAACATAATACCCCCAAAGGAAAGCTTTCTGGCATGCTGAGAACTTCAGTGGAAGGAAACAGGAGAAACTCTAGAGGCAAGATCTTTTTTTTTTTTTAAACCTTCTCCATTTCTCTCTTCACCCAAAGCAGCCACAGAAACTAGAATCCCTATTTCCTAAGGTGGGGGTATCAAACTAGAACTCTTCTTTTCAGAACGAAGATAACCAGCACCTAGAAAGGCCAGTCTTGGATCTATACCTGCACAGGCAGCACTCTGAGGGGCTGACTTAGGAGGATCACAAACTGAACCCAGCCCAGAGTATTTAGTCCCTTGATAAGACCTTAAAATTTGAGGAAAAAAAATTAAGGGATAGAATATAGTTCAGAGGGAAGGTTCTGCCTCTCTCTCTCTCTCTCTCTCTCTCTCTCTCTCTCTCTTCACACACACACACACACACACACACACACACACACACACACACACACACATGAAAGGCCAATCTCTCCTTTCTCCTTCTTCCTCAAAGACCCTCCCTCAAGAGGGATCCAGTGTCATGTCCCAGAGTACAGGGAAATAATGCAACAAAGAAAGGCTGAGAAGCATCAGAACAGATGGGCCTCACAGGTCCTTCCTCAGCTTGTGACCACTGGATCATGAGCATTTTTCAGAATCACATTTCTGCACTGTTCACATTCTTCCTCAAACCTAAGCATAAAACTAATTGTGTCTGGGACTCTGAGTCTTCATTTCTGAAGGCTTCTGGTCACATAAAATGGATGAATCAAGTGTGGTTTACTTCCCCTAAGACCCTATCTCTCTTACAGGAGTGCCAGCTGTGGTGATTAAGATGGGTGAATAAAAGGATAACTTTTCTGCCCCTACAGCTGCTCATTCTAAAATGCACAATGCACAACTTCTCACTTCCTTCATATTAATTTTCAAGATTATATCATCCACACAAAATTGCCTTCTGAGATAAGACTATATCTACTTCAGTGGCATTAAAGTTGACATCTTTTAGAAGGGCAGAATTTGAAACCCAGTCAATGAATTTTTCAGGTATACATACCATTACTTCAATTTTCTAAATATAATCAAGATTTACTCCGTGGCTATTGCCCAACAAAAGATGAAAATATGTATGTTTTTCTCATTTATTTCTACTGAGGCCTCAGAAAGTACAATTTTCAAGTAAAACACATTGAAACTATTTGTGAATGAGAGAATAAGATAGATATAATTAGGTATTAATTTGAGAATATTCATTTCCTTGTAATTCAATTTAAAACTATATTTTTAAGTCTCAATCTTTACTATGAAATTGACAAAAGTATGAATTAATGCAACAGGTGGGTCTGTGTGGTTTTAATAGTAGTGAAACACAATCAACTGTCTCATATCGTATTTCCAGGAAAGCAAATGACACAGAAACCTAAGCATGATCTTTCAGCAACCTTACCATTGGCAGTCAAGTATTCAGACTCCCCACGGGAACCATATATCATCTGGCTCTGGGTTTAATTGAAACTTTAAACAAAATATATTACCTATTTAATGCAGTTGAAGCACACGCTGCCCTTTGTAGTGTACAGTCTAAGTAAGGACCAGCAAATTAAATCTGGAACCACACTATGGAATGTAGGATTTTTATCAGCCATGAATGGTGAAAAGAAAATAAGCCACTGTAGTTTCATAAGGAGAACTAAACCTTTAGAAGACAAATTTACAATTTTTGTTCACAAATAATACACATTTATTTTTTATGGCTACATAGCCAAAATTTTATGAATTCCCTATCTTGTTGTCTATTTAGGAAGTAAGCTTCTTTTGTGGGCCTGGGGATCAAGGATCTAGGGCCTAGGAGGTGGGTACAGTATCACTGAACTACCTTCCTGGCCCTGAAGTAAACTTCTAAAATCTCTCAAATCTATATTTTTTTTCTTTCTATACTGGTGAAGTATAAACACCTGGCACTCATCTCCTGGTCTTGTCTTTTCTGATTGTGGAAAAATGAGAGTGAATTGAGTAGATTTATTTCAAAACTTAGAAGTTAATATTCTTCAGGGAGTTATATAGATTACTGGTTAATCCAATTATATGGACATGCTTATATATGTAAGACTCACTGACTGATTTTTAAGAGTGCCAATGGAAGCAATCAGAGGAAATCGCCAGAACTCAAAGCAGGTGGTACAAAAGCTTAACACTACTGGAGTGTTAATGCTTCCTACACTTTCAAGACGTGAAGTTCAAAATCTCACAGTTAAAAATCATCTCTCCCACAGTCAACATATGCTAAATGCCTTGAGCAATCCACATAACTACTCAGAGAAGAAAATATTAAACATGTAAACTATCATGTAAAAATATTCTAAATGTCCTCATTCTAAATATATTTCGGGACAAGGTAAAGTAACAGACACACACACGCATACACACACATGCGCATGTGTGTGCACAGTAAGGCAATACAAATAAATGACTCAACTAAGACAAACACCACTCAGAAGACTAGAGGAGGAATGAGATTCTTTTAGACTCATTCTCTTATTCTCTCTCTCCCCACTGAATTCAGCACAACATGTACATACTTTATGTAGTTGGAATGGATTTTCAAGGGGGAATTTTTTTTTTTTTTTTGAGACAGGGTCTCACTTTGTGGTTCAGGCTGGCCCCGAGCTCAGCCTCAAACTCACATCACAGCAATCCTCCTGCCTCTGCCTCCCGAGTGCTGGGATTACAGGTGTGAGCCACCACGTCCAGCACTGTGGTATGTGGTACTGGCTGCTGCTGGGGTGAGTCTCCACACCCAGTATTGTATGTGGTTACTGGGGATCAAACCCGGGCCCTAGACAGGTGCTGGAACCACTGAGCTAACTCCCCGGCCCACAAGGGGGAATTTTTGCCTCCTGTTTTCAGATAAAGCTTTCAGTGTCAATCTTCTGCAGGTTTCTTCTTCTTACTCTTCTTTCTTCTCTACTAAAATGTTTGTAAAGCACCTAAAGAACATGGGAATCCATTTATAACTCTTCATTCCACAGGAGTCTTTCTAAAATAGAATTCTAAAATTTGCACAGCTTTTTAAATGAAAAACTGCTGAAATAAACTAAACATTTTTCTCTTGTCATGTGCTGTGAATAGTTGAGAAAACCTCTCATAACTAATAAGCTACTTTAAAGAGCTGAAAATTGAATCAAAAGATTCCTTCCTTATTTAAAAGGAGAAGAAAATTTTTTTCAGTGTCAAAATTATCTAAGGAAAACATTTGTTAGCTGAAAGCTACTGAAGGGAAAATGACTCCTGCAATACTGAGCTAAGATTTAACAATTAACACAGGTGTAAATAAAGAAATAAAAGTCCTATGAATTATCAGAAGAGAATTAAAACACTGCGACAAAAATAATGGCAAATAAGGCAATAAAATGCAGTGGGTCGTTATTGTGCAATTCCTCTGGGAAAAAAATGTAATCATTTGCTTCCTAAGTTACAAGCATGTTGCACATTATAAAGATGCATTTTTAAGAGAACAGGAATAGGAAAGAGCTAAAGAGCTTTGGATCAACTGTAAAATCTCCCAGAAGTTCTGTGAGAAGAGGAACCATACCATGTATTTACCCTCCACGCCACCACCTAACCTCTTTCCCCTCTAACTCAGCATTTCAGACTTTAAAAATTATTATTTTTTGGACCTAGAAGTTATTCTGAAGCATGATTAGAAACTGCAAGGACAAGACGCCAACCTTAAGTTTTCTCTGATTCCATGCAATAGATTATCCTGTTTTGTTCTCATGACACATTACCAAGATGAAATGGCCTAAATCACCTGTATAATTAAACCCAACAATTACTTTGTAATGAAAAAGCTGAGTAATTTTATTTTAAATAGTAAATAGGCTTAAAATGACCTTTGGGATTGGGAAGGCTCTAAAGGATGAAAATAATTGGAAGTCACAGCCCATAGGGTCCTGTAGGACTATACAAAATCCTGCAGAACTTTACAAAAGTGATACTGAAGTAACAATATTATGGGAAATAAACAAATATATAGAAAATAGAAATGTAAAAGGTGTTAAAATTATTTTGTATTGAAAATTTTAGTACCCTGCATATTAAATTTCATTTGTGATGAAAATAAAACTTTGTAGATTTTTTAAATGGTTAAACTCTAAGGGTTTTTTTTATTCCATTTTATCTTTTGCCCAGTATTAAATTTGTAAAGAGAAGCTATTTTGTTACATAATAGAACATAAAGTTTCTGTAACATAGAGATTCTAAATTGAGAAAATAATTGAATTAAAGTCAGGAAACTATATTTCTGGTTGTAAGAGAAACTGTAATCCTGAACAGTTAAACTCAATTTTGGGAGTATTAATTTATTATCTTGGAAAAGAGAATATCAGAATTTTTAAGATATAAATCTTCTATTTCTAATATTCCCTGATTCTAAAATATATCTAACATTTGAGAGGAAAAGAGAAGAACCCAAAATCCAACAAATGGTTATAATGGTTATCACAATAAAGAATAATTTTGACTAATACTAGAGGCAAAATCTATCATGACAACAAAAGGAGAAGAAAATATTCCAGAGATGACAGTTTTAATTTAGAAGAAAGACTCTATTAATGGAATTAAATTAAGGGACATAAACTGAGTACAATGTTTCACTTTTTGTTAATGATAGAAGAAAGATTGATGGGGTCAGCTGAGGGAAATGGGAAGATGATCCTTGGAGGAACCTGCAACAGTTTGAGAGAGATGAGGCTGAACATGGCATGGAATCCACACTAACACGGCAACACGTGCTCTGAGCTCTCACTGTTGTATACAGAAGTACAGAGAGCCACGCTTTCACCCACTTTGGAATGCAAAGACCCATATGGTAAAGAGCATTATAAAGGAAGGTCATGTCATAAAACAGAGAGCCACAATGTTTCACCTTCATTGTTTTACTTTTTAAAATTTATTTATTTATTTATTTATGTATTTATTTATTTAGAGACAGGGTCTTGCTTTTGTAGTTCAGGCTGGCCCTGAGCTCAGCCTTGAACTCACAACAATCCTCCTGCCTCTGCCTCCTGAGTGCTTGGATTACAGGCATGAGCCACCAGGCCTGGCCCTGTGGTATGTGGTGCTGGTTGCTGGTGGGTGTGAGTCTCCAAGCCCAGCGCTATTGTATATGGTTACCATGAACCCCGACACTTGCACCTGCAAGGAAGGTCCTGGAACCACTGAGCTAAATCCCCGGCCTCATTATTCTATTTTTTAATCCATTTCCAAACCCATGCTATTACAGGTATTTTATAGATAAGAAAACTGGTGCCTACAGCTTCCATTAAGTAATTTGTCAAGGAACATGAAAAGCTAGAATGTGTCAAGTGTGGCAAAGGAACCTCTGCTGTCTCACTTCGGGTGTGACAACGCACAGAATTCATCCAAAAGTGTTATCTCAACAGGAAACCAGGGCCCACTGAATTAAAGCCAACTTACTTTGTGACCAGGTCTTTCAATATTTCACATATTCTTCCTCCTTACTAATTATAAGGACTTCAGTGGAAGTTTAATATTTATTTATAAAATAATATTTTGCTATTCAACTTATGTCATGCCTGTTTAGTAATTCCAGAAGAATGGATAGTCTTTTTTTTTTCTCTAACATTTTAGTTTTATGAAATTAAAGAGAATATTGTGAAACAGAAAATATTCAAATGGTAAAAGGGGGTGGAAGTATATGATGTGGGGGAAAATGTGATCGTTAAAAAATAAAAGAAAACCAAGCTCATGTATGGAGAGGGCAGGAGGTTTATAGGGTGGCCAGGGGAATGGGAAAAATGAGAATTAAGTCATGTCATATATTGGTACAAATTTTTAATGTCGATTGTAATCATGATGTGAACATAAAATGTACTGAGAAAATGAATTAATTAAAAAGAATTAAAAGATTTACTTTGAACTATTCTTTCAAAATTACTTTTGAGTTACTTAAAACTATCATACCAATCTTTCAATAACATATGAAAGATTTAAGCTGGGAAGTACACTAATCAAATTTATTTTCTATTAATATACAAATAGGAAAACACACTCTGTTGGTGCTCAAAATATATGAACTTGAACAACTGAAACCAATCTAGAGACAGAATGTAGCACACATAAAATCTTCATAGGGAAAATGCAAAAGTCTAAAGTGTTTTTTAAAAAGCAAATTCAGTGAATTTAGTTATGAAGCTAATAATAACATTCAAATGTAATTATACATTTTCATATATACTCCTTTATTTCTAACCATCAGAGAAAATAAAATAGAGCAGAAAAAATATATATATATATATATTTATATTTTTTTTTTCCTGCTCTATTTTTCTGAGCGTGATAGGGGTAGTGGGCCTGAAGGGGTAAATGAGAGAGACATGAGAAAAATGAATAGTTGCAGGCTGAATCTAGCCAGACATTATAATCCATCACTGATCCCTAAAGGGCACTAATAATATGTAAATGTGTGAATTAGAAAACACATTCCAGGCTGTTGATAAACTTGATAGGATAATCAGCACATGCTGACAGACTAATGAAACCGATGAACTGATGGGGCAGCTTATCTCCTAGACCATTTTTTTCCTTGTCAAATGGAGGCTAATCAAAATGTATTAGTAGTTAAAGTGAATACTCCTGGGATTTAACCCATTAGATTAGAAGGTGAATTCACTCTCTGAGAAAATTATAGTTTCTTGAACAACTGAAACCATAAAACCTGATCAAGGCTAACAAATCTTTATTTCATTTATTTAATAGAAGCCCACCACCATAATTGTAAGAGAAATAAGAAATTTTACATTATATTAAGACCCTCCAACAGGAAATTTTACAGTGCTTTTCAGAACTGGCAAAGCCCCATCTCTTCTATAATGGAAAATAAGATAAAGGAATAAGCAATAACCCCAGGGACACACTTATCTTCTGCTGCCTGAGTGTGCTTAGCATCTGTGTAACCTTGTGAGAGACAGATCCCAAGGTGCCCACTGAGTCTTCAATCCAATTTATTTGCATAAAATAACTGAATGAAGGAAGCCTCCCTCTGAAATCATTAACTATTCCCATTAACAGTATTTCACACTAACAGTAAAGATACCACACTCAGTCTGCTGACAAGAATCTCAAGTCCTAATATAAAGAAAGATGGTCTTGTTTGATAAGAGAGAAAAATGGAACAAGGTCTTCCTAAGCATTAGTGTTAGGAATGACATCACAAATTTGAAACAACTGTGCCTCCTTAGGCAAAGGTAGAGAATGTGGGCTCTTCAGTATTTAGTCTGATGTGAAAAATACCAGAAAAGTTAATTTAGTTGATAGATCTGTACATTAGAGGCATCTATGCTGTGCACACGTCTATTGTATTCAGTTAGACAGCTAGACACTAAAGTGCTAGATAGCAAAGGTACTGCTTTAATTTATGAAAGTTTGAGGGCAAAACTATGCAGGATGAGGCTAAATTTTACCTCATGACACAAATGAAATAAAAAATAATTCCAGCAGCCTCTTTCTTGGAGCATGATATCATTCTCTTGCTAAACAGACAAATGGGATGGGACGCTCAGAAAAACCCAATGGATTTTCAAGTTGTAATTGCCTTTTTTATCTCTCACTGAATGAAGAAAAGAACAAGAACAAAAAAAATTGTATTGCATTTTCTCTCTGAATCACTTCTAGATTTTTGATCATTTCAGAAAAAAAAAAACTAGTACATGTTCTCATGGGTATGTTTTCTAGTTTGGGAGGAGCTAGGACACATACTAAGATTTAGAAGTGGGATTAGGAGTATAATTCTTGCAATTCCACAGTCTAATCGTATTTCTTTTATATGCATGAGAGGCTAGAAATAGTAAAGAAAAATGTAACTCGGTTTAATCAAAAGGAAAGTCTCCATTTATAATTTTCATTTTGAAAAACAGCACACTGGGTTGGAGGACAACAGTAACCGCTTCTCTCTGTTACCCATAGACAAGCACGCTAATGCATCAATGGTACATCTTTTGTGTAGAGAGGCTTTTGCAAAAGGTCATGTGCAGAACAGGCAGGCTGGTTTCCTTTGTGACCAACATCACAAATGTAATGATCTCCTACAAGTAGTGAGAGGTCATTTGCAGAAGATAAGTATTTTGTTAGAAATTTGACCTCTTGCTTTCTTATACCTAGAAAAGTCCATGCCTTTGATTTATATATTTTCTGACTAATAAGAGAATTAGGTTAATTATTCAACACAGAAAATCACATTATTGTGGCATGTTTCCTGTTTTCAGTATTGTTTCACTGGAAAATATTACTCTGAAAACATGTAATGAGATTCAAGGCCTAATCAATGGAAAACAATACAAACCGACTCAAGCATTCTCATTTTTTACATGAATGGAAGTTCATGAACCTTTACATCAATGGAAGGTTTGCTTTTCAAAATCTTCTTAAGAAAATAACAAAGATTACATGAATTTGGTAGATTCCCTCAAATGAATATTCATTCTATCAGATAACTGAAAATTTGCACACATATGAAAGCCATCATCTTTTCATTCTCTAGAGTCTACTAATACTCAGGATCCAAATGGTGCTGAGAGCTCTGTATATAGTCACAGAACTTCTGTAAGGTCACGTGTACAGAATCATTATTAATGAATCTATTCAGTCATGACAAATGTGCTATGAGAATATGTGAGTGGCTCTCTATTGTAAATGAGGTTTCTTCATAAGTACCAATAACAGGACTCATTCCAATTATATTTAATGCAAGGACAGGTTCTAAGTTATCCAGAGGGTCCGAAATATCAATTAAAATAGTAGTGTTTTACTTACCCATCATGTTGTACAAGCTCTGTGGGGCAAACTGTCTGGGCATTTTCTGGATTGCTTCCTTATATACAGTAAGGGCTTCCTAATTTAAGAAATAAAAGCAAAACCAAAATATAAATCATCATTAAAGTATAGAAACATTCATGCAAAATACGATAATACCATTTTTCCAACTTAAAACTATCCACTGCTATTTCTAAATGGTTCATTAGAGAAAAATAATTGAGCTGTCCTTTGATATTATGCTACTTCAATTTCAAAAATGAAAATGCTTAGCCCAGTGAAGAACTCCATGTATGAATTTAGTTTAACAAGAAGTTGAGTGTTAGAAAAGTCCTTTTAATGTAAATTTTCCAGTTTTACACAAGTCAGTCAAGAAACAAGGCTAAAACATGTCATACCTAAAAGTTACTCATTAGTCATCTAAATTCCATCGACATGTTAATTCAAGTAAATCACTTGAATCTACATAAAACTTCCATCTACTGAGACTAATATTAAATGCAATTATTTTATCTTAATCCTATATTGCTGTCTGAATATACTGTATAACAGTATGGAAAGGGTTGGGAGGAGGTTTGAACTGAAAGAAAGAGGGGGCAATGCCCAAGGTGATTAAAATATATAATGAGTATTTAACATTTTTTAAAATGTAATATAATAAAAAGTATATTGCCATTAACTCCCCTAAAAGCAGTGCCTCTTGCTTTGAACACATTTGTCTCATTGTTGGCATTCTTGCCACACTCTGAAGCGCTTCTGGGAGGTGTCTTTCTCTCTTTACCAGGTGTGATCAAAAACACAGTGCTGCTGCCGCTGTGTGCTATGTGCCATGAGGCAGCAAGGAGGCTCAGAAGGAAATGATGCTTTGTCCTCATTCACCTTGTTTGATGGATATGGAATCAGGCAACTTCTAGCTCCTCCCTTAAGTCAAAAGGACCACAGAAATAAGAGCTATAAATTGATTCAGGACACAGAGGCAGGCACAACTGTGCCACTAAAGACACTCACAAAATAAAACTTCCAGAACTGGCTCAGCCAGTGACAAGAAGGATGAGATAAGTGTGTCCTCAGTAAGAAGGGATTCATGGCCATGTGTCTGTTACTGTGATATATATTTTTAAAATGTAACAGTCATATCTCATAAGTATCATGTGCATGTATGTATCCTATGAGTAAGGGGAACACAGGTCACCTCCTAACATGCTAAACAACATTCCATTATCTCACCCCTGATTAAAAATAATAACATTAGGCCTTCCTCCCTCCACCCAGACCACACCAGAGGTTATGTAGAGACAGACCAGGCAAGCAAGGCACAGCGGATGGTGGAGGGAATCAGAGCAACAAGAAGTTCTGAGCCAATAACTAGGATCTGGGCCTAAAACTTTCCTGCTGCCGCTGACACCATGCCAGAGGCCAGTGAAGACAGTCTGAGTAACTAAGGAATGGCGGAAGTACTGCAGTGAGTCTCAGCAAGAAGGAAGCTGGATGCCATTGACCAGTGATTGGGCCTGCAGCTCCTCCACAACTAGGGTGAGACCAGAAAGCCTTGGAATCTCCATTTTTTTGTGGGCCAAACTGGACACAACTATTATATGGACAAGAGCCTCCAAAGACACCATCTACTTCTCTGTGGACACTGAATGAGTATAGCTGTGCTACTGGAACCCAGACGGTGGCCTTTAGTTACTTCCTCCACCCATCACCACATTGAAGAAAATGCTCACTAGAAGAGCGAAGGAGTCCTGTTGATTACAGCCAGTGGGGAGTTAGTGGAATCAGATCCACCTGCAAGAGCCTGGACTCTTACAGAGTTCAACTCTGTTGGGGTTCACTCAGCTCAAGTCAGGCATTATACTCAGAAACTAGTCAAGGGAGGATGGATGTCTCATTGTGACTAATGTGCTTAGCTTTGTATATTGTTGTTGTTGATTTTGATGCTATTATTATTATTTTTCTTTCTTTATTCTGTTGTAACTACCTTTTTTCATTTCTCTACTCTGCTGGTCCTGAAAAATAATAACTTTATTATCTAATAGTTCTTTAAAGATCTAAGGGAAATAGAGTTAATTTCTAATCATTTTCTCAAAACTCAAAATACTAACAATTTATATTTTAATAGTACCAAACACTGGGTAAAGGAAATAATTCTAGAAATTGTCTTGGGTAATGAAATCACTACTGAGCAAATAAACCTGAGAAATATTGCATGCAACTTGTCTTTTTGCAGAGTCATAAGACATGCTGATATGTTGTATTACAACTGCTTTGAGAAACTCACAGGGAAGAAATACATAGACTGTTGTTTGTAAGTGTTTTTTGCAAACAAATTTCACCCATAAGCCTTTTTGATGTGAACATACACTAATTTTTGGAAGGACTGCAGTGTCTCCAAAAGGATGTGGGGGTTAGAAAATCCAAGAGCTGAATGAATAAGGGCAAAGGAAAACAGAGTGAAGCTGTGGCCAGACCTCGTAGTGTCCCTGCTCATGGTAGAGCTTCCCCAGGTTGTACAGGCAGCTGGTGACGGAGCTCTTGTGGGCATGAGGGTCCTTGAGATTTTCATCGGGAATCTCGGAACACTTCAGGAATGTCCGCCGGGCTTCCTCTGTCTTTCCTTGATTCATTAGAATAATGCCGGTATTTAAATAGGCAGCTAAGGATACAAAGTAGAAAGACAGTACGAGAGGACGATATTTTCATAAATTAAAAAGGTGTTACCTTTGATTGAGTTTAGTTTCTATAGATTACTTCAGATTATAAAACTTCAATATTCAAGAAACACTTATGTGATCAATTACAGTAGCAGCAACTATAAATCTCACTATGAAATCCAAGTATGTGAAATAGGAGTATTTGTCTTTGAAACAGACTCTGCTCTCACACTTCCAAATATTCCTGAGTTTAAAACCTAGTCCAGTAAAGGTGATAGCTATGATACTATTAGTAAACAGAATGAGAAATCAAAATGAAATTGAAAGAAATATCATCACTAGAGGTCTGGCCCTTGATCACCAAGTATTCACAAACAGGAGCACTGAGTGTTTTTTTTGGGGGGAGGCAGAAAGTCAAAAAGATAATCTGCATGAATGCAAAGGAGTAATGAGTCCCCCAACCCCTGAACTTGACTACTTACAAGCCAGGGTCGGCCTGCTCCCGATGGCCAGCTTGTAATAATGGAGGGCCTCTGCGGACCTGCTGTTCTCCTGGAGGAGCAGCCCTCTGCATGGGGGAGACAGAAATTTGGAGATAGACTGGATTATTATACACAAAACCACACATTTTTATTTTGTATTCCAAAAATAAAAATGGTTAGCAGAGCAATAAAAATGCTGATCTGGTACCATAAAAGTAAATTGTAAATAGAAGGAAATGAGTCCTCAGGAGAGAAAATACAGTGTAAGTATCGGTTGCATTTATGTTCCATTAGAAAGCATTAAGAGGTACTTTCAGAAGCCGTCTACAATCGCTGAACTTTCCCCTCTCCAGTCTTCTTTTATCCATCTGCTAGTGTTCCTACACCTGGATTTCTTCTAGGAGCATGTGCATTCTCCCCTCCCTTCACAAAGGAAACCTGTCTATGGCCGTGATATATATACATCTGGAAACCTGAGATGCTTCCTTTAGTAGCTGCTGCTTGGGAAATATTTGTCCTCAACTCCCCAAAAGGCAAAAGGCAGTCTAGGTCAACAAGAAAGATAGAGCTAGAATTTAATTAGATGCTAAAGGGGCAAAGCAAAGAACGGAAAGCTGTGCATATGGCTATTTGGATTTAGTAAGGAAAGAGGCTTGAATTTCAGAATACTGTGCAAATTGCCATTCATGGCTCTGAAACATGTGTCTTTCTACAGACTCTGAGACTCGGTGGGCTTCACGGAAGGTTTCACTCAAGCGGGATCCATATGCATTCATCCCTGTCATTCCAGGCCCCACCCTCGTAACCTACATGAAAATCAATTGTAATTCTTTCTATGAAAGAAAGATGTCAGAGAACAGAGAAAAGGTGGAGAAACTCCCAGAGAGTGCTCTGCCCTGCCCCATTTAACTGTAAGTGGTATCTGATTCCACGTGGCAGCTGGTGAGGGCTTTGAATGGGTGGTGAAATAGAGGGTCTGAGGACAGAGGGGGATAGTGATAAACACAGCATTTTCTGAAGGGCTGCAGTCTGAACATAACAAAAGTTGGTTCTCAGGAGGCCAAGGTGGAAGGTGATGACACTTTTCACAGGATAGAGGGGCAGCGGTCAGGTCATGAAGGCCTTGTCCTTCAAAGAAGTTAATGCTGCTCTTCTAAACTGAGGTATGGCCAGAGTGAGCCATTATAGACAGGGGCAAAACAGGTCCCATTCTCTGGCTTTTTGTCTTACCATGTGTTGCCCCCCTCTCTTGTTCTCCCATAACTATAACACGGAGCACCACTGTTCTGAGACAGCTGGAGTGACACAACCCAGACCTGGCACCATGTTTGGATTTGGAATCCCCTCAGAATTATGAGCTAAATAAATATCTTGACTCTGTACATTACACAGCCCCAAGGCCTTTGCTGCACTAACTGGAATCTTCATACCATGCTTCAAAAATCTCAACTTATTACTAACAGACACTTGAAAAGATATTTGAAGAAAATAATTTTGAAGTTAAAGAATGCTCATGATGTCACCTGTATATATTAAACTCGTCATTTCTATATTTAATTAGATCGTAGAAATCCCAAACGTTTTAAAATCATCTTTATATAATTAAAAAATGAAAAATGTGAGCAATAATGAATAATTATTATTATTTTTTAGACAGTGTCTTGCTTTTTGTGGTTCAGGCTGGCCTTGAACTCAACCTTGAACTCACAGCAATCCTCCTACCTCTGCCTCCCAAGTGCTGGGATTGTAGGTGTCAGCCACCACATCCAGCACTGTGGTATGTAGTTCTAATTGCTGGTGGGCAAGAGTCTCCATGCCCAGCATAGCTGTATGTGATTAACCGGGATCAAACCCTGGCCCTTGCACTTGCAAGACAGGCACCAGAACCACTGAGCTAAATCTCCGGCTCAGAAATAATTAATTTGACCACAAAATGAATGTTTTGTGCTATAAAATGTACTGTTTAGTTACTGAGAAGTTACAGCTTCTTGCACTTTTCAGGGTTTGTAAAAATGTTCAATTATTTTTAAAGATGTATAGAAGTGTTAAAACATTTTCAACAGGCTAATATTCCTTATAATTGTATCTTACTCCTATAATGCTATTAAGTCAAGTCAGTTTGTTTTAAAATCCTTTATTGTCTTTCCTTCCTTTCAAATTCTGATAAAAAGACTTTTTTTTCCTCTTTGATAAAAGGTTAATGCTACCAGAGGAGAAATACTGTCCAGGTGTATAATTCTAATTTTTCCAGTTTCCTTAGGAATACAATTATTCAAATAAGCCTATAGTTGTTTAACATTCTTCCTTATTGCAGGTTCCTATTTATTAAAGCACAAAAAGGTTCCTAAGAAGGAAGAAAATACTCTACATCATTTATTCTTCCTGCAGCTACCTCTAACCACCACTTTTTGCTACTGTTCCATTCATTGTCAGGTTTCTTTTATGAGTAGTCTATGGTGTGCCTGTCCTCACATTCCTTGAACCCCTAAACCCAACACAGGCTCTATTCCCAGAACTCCTGATGTATCAGGTCTTATTTCCATGAATTATCAAACTTCTCAAATAGTGGACTTGTGTCAGGTATACACTCAGTCCACTCTGCATCACCCCCTCTGCAGGAGGAAGAGGAAAGCGTCATCTCAGGTACACAGTCATTGAAAGGGGATTGGTGCCTCCTAGGATGTGTGTTGCTTCTTCTCTCAACAAACACAGACTCTGACACAGATGCACATACACACACGCATGTGCACGCGCACACACACACACATACATACATGCATGCACGCACACACATGACTCATCTCCAGGCTGCCTGCACTCAGTCCTGAAGTCAGGATCTCTCTCCTGACAGTGACATCAATTTTCAACACCTAACGGTCAATCTAGGGTCTCAAGAGAATTTCAAAGTCAATGCATTCCAACATTGAAAGTAATATCTTTCAATTGAAAGAAAGTAAGTAGAAAAATGAAATAAACAAAATGGGAAAAGCCTTCTCTGTATTACAATTGTCTTCCACTTCAGTTGCTAAGCCAGAAAGCTAATTCTCACTCTTGATTCTTCATTTATTTTCACAATTACAAAAGCCCTCTGATTCTTACAGTCAAAGCTCTTCACTCCATGCCTAGAGTTTCATATTTACAGCTCAGTCAGAATCCTTTTTATCTTTTCTGTCACAGAAAATAATTGCAATAGCTTGCTAATTAGTATTCACATAATTACATTTCTAAAGGGCAAAGACACTATCAGGCCTTAGACGGAGTGAACAGGAGATAGATGGGCACAGGTCTCTGACAATGGCCTAATACCCATAGGCCCGGAGAGTGATGCTCTTAGCTTCGATGCCAATCTATTCTTTTCTGTTGCTCTGGAGTTTGTAAGACATACACAGGGGAGAAAATAATAAGTAGTATGAAACCACATCCAGACGATTCTGTCTTGCCTGATTCAGTCTGGGGAGGATCAGCAGGCAAATCTCTAGGTTATGCAAAATATGGGTTTTTGAATTAGAGAGTATCAACCTCAGAAATATCTGGATAAACCTGCCAATATAGCGAGTCCGAGTCGGATGGCTCTTACAATTGACTCCTTGTGTAAGGATTTAACTGAATGTCAGCTACATCCTGATGTGTAGACCACACAGGTGTACAAGAGAGAGATGCACTCAAGCAAGGACACACAAAATGCTGAGGAAGATGAATACACAAGCACATGTTGTCAGAAATGACTATACTAGAGGACTGCTGACCAACATGACACCAGGAGAGGACTGGACAAGGGGAGGTCCGCATAGTC
>PVIR01001715.1:65091-116377 GCA_004026965.1 Petromus typicus | reverse complement strand
CTCACATCACAATCCTCCTGCCTCTGCCTCCCGAGTGCTGGGATTACAGGCGTGAGCCACCACGCCCGGCACTGTGGTATGTGGTACTGGTTGCGGGTCTCCACACCCAGTATTGTCATGTGGTTACCGGGGAATCAAACCTGGGTCCTTGCGCTTGCGAGACAGGCGCCGGAACCACTGAGCTAACTCCCCGGCCCAGCTGTTTCCTTCTCTTTAGCACTGTCCTCGCAAAAGCTTACCACAGTCAGACTGAGATCTGGGGTCGGCTCAGGAGGAAGGCGGCCCTTGGCCTGCTCTGGGGAGCCTGTGGGCAAAGAAGTGGAGTTCTCTCTGTGCTTTATCTCTGAATCCTGGCTGGGTTAAGACTTCGGTGTTCTCAATTACTGAGTATTCTTCTCTGTGCGTGAGTGAAAGGGTTTAAGGAAGAATAGGGCTAAGATCCTAGAGGAAGCTCTAAGGCCCAAAGGAAGCAGCCAGCCGTATCTGCCTGACATCGTTTAGAGGCACTGGGTTGCAGGGAGGGAGGTGTTGCACATGCAGATCTTTCAGGGGCATCATTCAGTCTAAGTGGCAGTACCTGGCAGGCAGGCTTCGGCTAGCAGGGTGTAAGGAATGCCGGCAGGATGCTCCCGGGGGTCTCGTTCAGAGATATCGATGGCTAAAAATTCCTCGCACTTTCCCACCACGTCAGCCACACAGTCAACGGTGATGGCCTGCTGGCCTCCGGTAGGGATGGAGCCAAACCCGGGGTACACGGTGAACATGCCGTGGGAGAAGCGGGCCTGTGGGACAGGGAAGGGTGGAGGCATGAGTGTCAGCAGGGCCGGGCAGGGCCTGGAGCTGCCTCAGCACTTCCTTCGGAGCCCAGAGTTTAAGGAAACAGGCCTCATAGAACATCTATTCAGGAGAGAATTTGGCAGAGGTGGGTGCAGAGTGGAGTAGTGGGTAAGACAGGGGACTTCTGAGTCAGACACTCCTGGATTAGAATTCCAGCCCTGCACTACATGAAGTGTCTGAGCTTGGAGAAAATTACTTTTCTGGGGTTCTGTTTATATTAAAAGTGGGACAAAAGGACCCTATCTCCGACGAGCTGGAGGATTGAATGAAAGAATATATGTGGAGCACAGAGCATAACATTTGGTATGGGATTAGGCTAAGAAAATGGACTCAGTGTGGGACAGTGACGGGATGTCTGTCCCTGGAGTTCCCAGACTGGTGCTCTCACATCCAACTGTGCTGCAATGCCCCGCCCTGAGAGAGGTGCGCACTGTCTCAGCCAGCCCAGGCTTTGTCCTCATCTTTCCCAGGAAATGTCTCACAGTGCTTTAGCTCAGAGGACCAAGTTTTCTTGGGAGTGTGAGACCCAGAGGGGAATGCTTTGGGGTCCATTGGCTGCAGTGAGAATCGGGGTACACACAGACAAGCTTCTTTCCACTCTGAGGAAGCTTTCTGGAGTCAGGGGACCAGGTCCGAGAGTTCTTGATGCCCAGCCATAAGTGGTCAAGCCATTCTGCATGATATGCAGTGCCCTCATACTGGACTCACACTCTGGCAGTGGCATTTGTGTGAGACTTCCTGATGGGTCTCAGAACCTCAGCAGAAACTGGCGAGGTGGCAGAAATCCTTCCCCAGCGGTGACACCATTGCGTGCTACTGGTGAGGTGCTTAACTTCCTCCCCAGGGTCCCGCCCAGCGATGCACAGCTGGTGCACACTCCTCCGGCTCTAAAGACCTTCCTTCTTCTTGCTGTTTTGGAATGCTGCCAA
This sequence comes from Petromus typicus, assembly GCA_004026965.1. Taxonomy (NCBI): domain Eukaryota; kingdom Metazoa; phylum Chordata; class Mammalia; order Rodentia; family Petromuridae; genus Petromus; species Petromus typicus. Next base: position 114,611 of record PVIR01001715.1, on the reverse strand, counting down.
GGGGCAGTCTGATGTACAGTGTCCTCCTCTCGGCCCCATCCTGTGCCATCCCTGGAACTGAGTGCAGTGGTGGGTGGGGGTCTAGTTCTGATGGGCTGAATTTCAACCTAATTCTGCCCCTCATCCTCTTGGAGACACACCTGAACCACTGACCTGCATGCTCATCCCACCCAATACCCTGAGGCTTGTTCAATAGTTCTGCATTAGATAGTGCTTTATTCTGATAATGCTCAGATACCAACTCTGGACCCTTCAGGATCTGAGGAACTTCTCTAAATTGTCATAAGGCTGCTACAAGTGGCTGGATGGACTCCTTTGGCAGGCACCCTACACATAGGTCTGTGGGGAGGAGGCTCCTGGTGTGGCAAAGTGGCAAAAGCCACGCATGGAGACTGCTATTAACCTAGCTCGGTCCCTGCCTCCTATGTACCTGCTCCATGCACTAGTTATCCCGGGGAACTGGGGCTCCTGCATAAGCCATCTAGAGGAGGGCCCCTCTCCAGGCTTCTGTCTGTCTGGCAAATAAATGATGCTCAATTAAAACATATATGAAGAGTTGGAACCATTTTAAGGCATTGGAGGAGCCAATGAAAATTTTAAAGCAGAAGAGGACAGCCAAGTTAAAGGTTGGAACACTTTCACTTAAATAAAAGTAAGATTTCAAGGTACTTACTGTTCTTGCCACAGTAGCTTCAAAGTCTATTATCGTGGGGAATGTCTGGTGATGAGAGATAATTGGAAGGTGGCCTTGCCAGGTGTCCTGAGCGAGCAAGGTACTCACCTGGTTTGTGATGTTTGCTTCCTTCTGAATTGAGTCTGAGAACTTGGCTGACTTAGTCTTGAGGAAGTTTTCACTTTCCCGGGTTCTCGCGTGTCTAAAGTGGCCGGCTCTGTTAAAGAAGTAAGTGCACACACCCTTAGGTTTTGATTGGGACCTTAGACATCACACCTGTCTGTCTGCTGCAGGGTTTTTTTTTTATCTCCTAAGCATTGTGAGGACCCTTCTTTGCCTAAGAGGGTGTCAGGGTGTCGTAGTTCATTTAGTAATCACTGACCAAACTCATCAAGCAATTTTAAGGAAACTGTTCAGTAATTACACAGTATGACTCATAAGGACATTGAAAATTGCTAAAAGAAATGCTATGGTTGGGTGAGTGTACCTCAAAGGTCTATGTGAAAGTGGGTTGGTCATCAGGGTGGTAGTATGGGGCAGTCCTGAAGTCACTGGAGGTGTGCTTTCAACAGATCATGTGAACCTGGCTCCTCTTCTTCCTCTTTCTCTTTTAATCTCCTCTTTTCTTGCCCTCTCCCTCTTCCTCTCTCTTTAAAAAAGAAAAATCTAACCCTTATGTATACATTCCTTTCTTTTTTTGAGATGAGTTCTTAATATGTTGCTCAGCCTGGCCTTGAACTCATGATCCTCCTGCCTCAGGTTCCCGAGTAGCTGGGATTACAAGTATGCACCACTGCACCCAGCTTTTCTTTTTCTCTCTTTTGCTTCCTGGCAGGAAGGCGAGCAGCTTCACTCTGCTGTTCCTGGAGGTGCTGCCTCTTCACAGGGTCACAGCAACACAGCCAATTGGTCATGGACTGAAGCATCTCAAATTGTGAACCAAAATAAACCTTTTCTCGTTATAAAGGAAGAATTTTTAGATACTTACTTGAGTTCACTGGAAAGCAGGGCATGGGAAATTGTTTAGATATATCAAATCTTTTACTTGATTTTATTTAAAATTGAATGGCAAATAGATGAAATTTTGTCTTCTTTCTGTATATTTACAGTCATGATATTTAATATAAGCAATAGCTCAAATATAGGTTTTGGCTATTTCACTTCACTTGAAGCTAGTTTACCCAATAATTGCTCTGCCCAGAGACCTATTTTCTAAACTATTCAATTATTTATTTGAGGCATATCTTAAATTTTTCAGAATTTTATACACTTGAACACTCATTTAATGAACAGAAAATCTGAAATCCATTCCTTTTCTGTGTATTTTGCATGAATTTGTTCAAGATAAAATGAAAAATAAGCCAAAATAAAAAACAATGTAAGCAAAGCACAATTAAGTTAAAATAATCACTAAAAATATTACCAAGTTATTTAAAAAGAAGTTATAAAAAGCCTGAAATTAAATTTGGAAGAAAGAAACCTTAGACATTTGAATTTCAAATTTCTTAATGTGTTCACACTTTGCTAATATAGAAAAGGATAGCCTCAAAAATATAAAACAATTATGAACCAGGTTGAGTTATGCTTGATTTAAATAGTCAGAAAGTTAAAAGTGAGCCAGAAATACCTTGGCAATGGGTCAATCTGTTCTTAATTTGCTCCCCAAGACTATGACACTCAAGTGGAAGGCAAAAGAACTTGAAAGATAAGTTGTTTCTGGTGTACTGCATGAAAACTACCCTTTGAAGAACACAGAGTTTGCTATCGGAGTAACTATTAAGGTAGCTGTTGTAAGAAAGTGTCTTTCTAAGGAAAACACAGTAGTGGTCCCCAGGAGCCTGCAGGCATCACCCCCTTCTCTTGTCTATACTTTCAGGGTATCCTTTCTGCTCTCCATCATGAAGAACAACTGTAATTTTTTTTTTTTTTTTTTTGAGACAGAGTCTCACTTTGTAGTTCAGGCTGGCCCTGAGCTCAGCCTTGAACTCACAGCAATCCTCTGCCTCTGCCTCCCGAGTGCTGGGATTACAGGCAAGAGCCACCACGCCCGGCACTGTGGTATGTGGTACTGATTGCTGGTGGGTGTGTCTCCACACCCAATATTGTATGTGGCTACCGGAGGATCAAATCCAGGCCCTTTAGCTTGTAACAGGTGCCCTGAGCTAAATCCCCGGCTCCCTATAATTTCTTTTGATTTAGCTTACTGCTACAGTAGTGTTTTGACCTCCTACAGAATGGTAGGAAATCACTGACTGTAAATCTTTTAGCTCATCAGAAGCACCAGGACAATAATACTAGCCCATATGAAAGACTTTACATTTATTCAAGTAGAATGTACTCCATATTTGACAGCAGTTGGAAAATGTGTGAGATCTGGGGTCACTAGATATGAGTTCAGGACCAAGACTGACTGGTGATTTCCTGCATAACCCTGGATAAGCCATTTCTAAACTTTAGTGGCCTCCCATTCACATGAGGAGTGGATGGATTTATATAAAACATGGGACACTGTAAGATGCAAAGTACAAATTAGTAAGGAAGGAGTGGTGTGAGTTATGGGAATATTTGTCTTACCCTTTCTTCTGATGGATGGGGCTCTCCCCTGTCAGCCGATAGAGGGCGTACTTGAAGTCAATCATGCCTTGGTTTTCTATGTTGATGGTAGCGCTCTTGCGAGTGCCGCAGATTAAAGCCCCAAAATTGACGACAGAGGAGGGGGTGATGGTGAATTTGGAAAACACTGCATTCACAGAAAACTTAATTGGGACGCTGGCAATCAGTTCACCCCCTTCTCCAGGACTGGCTTCAGAAATCTAGAAACGGAAGAAGGATCGGGAAGATACCAGCCACTGGTAAAGCTACAATGATTGGTTTCCTGCCCAACTTTTATTATTGATATTAAGCTAGGTTCTTTTTTTTTTTTTTTTTTTTGAGACAGTGTCTCACTTTATAGTTCAGGCTGGTCCTGAACTCAGCCCCGAACTCAGCAATCCTCCTGCCTCTGCCTCCCGAGTGCTGGGATTATAGGCGTGAACCACCACGTCCAGCATTGTGGTTTGTGGTACTGATTGCTGGTGGGTGTGAGTCTCCACGCCCGACACTGATACATGTGGTTGCCTGGGATCGAACCCTGGGCCCTTGCACTTTCAAGGCAGGTGCTGAACCACTGAGCTAAATCCCAGGGTCTTTATTTCATTCTCTTCATGCTATGCTATGCATCCTCCATAATAGAAGCAAACACTCACAGAGAGCTCATGTGACCAGCAGCGCTTGGCCAGGATCAAATCTGAGCTCTAGCTCTCTGGACTGGTTGACTGCCAGGCACCAAGAGCATGAGAAAGCCCCAACAATGAGCTTATTCACAGTTTGGCCAAATTGGGACAGCAGCGAATCTCTCTTGTTCCAGTACACAGAGGTACTCCGACTATACAAAAAGTAGAATAAAAGCTAGGAAATGGGCAGATGTAGATTTGGCCCCAGGGCCTGGAATCCTCCTGTCAAGGTTGAAGAGTGACAGTTTATGCTTTCAGCCTGAGGGAGCCAGAGAAACAGTTTATCTCAAACAAAAATCCTAAATTTTCAAGATGCATTTTAACCTCTCAGTTACATTACTATGTAGCTGAAGATCAAGAAGGAGCAACTCCGCCCGCATGTGTTCACTCACCCACATTTGATGGTGGAGTACAGCCTCCTGTCTCCGTGGCTTCCCGAAGATTGGGATACACTTCTCATCCACTCTACTCTCTCCCCACCCGACCCACCTGAGCCTGCCGGCTGGGGGCAAACTCGGGCCGCTCTCCCTCACTCTAGAGCCCGGATGAGTGGACCACACACTCTTCTTCTCAGTGTGAGACCCACAATCCTGCTGCCACTTCAGAGCAGCCCCGCCCTCCACGCTCTCTTACCTGGCAGCGCAGAATGGGCTGCTGCTCAATTTTCACTTCTCTTTTTGCACGAAAGAACACCTGCACATTTGTGGGCTTTTCTGTTGCAGACAGGGAGCCCTTCTGGGGTAGGATTGTGATCATGGAATGGACATCGGTGTCCAAACTTCCTACAGGGTCCACGGAAAAGCTAGAAAACAAGATTAAGAGGTCAGTTTAATCTGACCCTACACGGAGACTCTAGAGTGGCAATGGCCTGCTGTGTCTGTGGGCTTGTCTAATTACTCTGCGGGGCAGGGCCCACTGTGCTTTGTACAGTGAGTTACAGGACTGACTGGGCCAGGAACTGATGCCTGTGGCAGAGGGAGACTTCTTCAGTCCTTTGAGGGGCATCTCTGTGCAATAGGGACACTTAATGCTGGGAAAGTACGAACTGAGTTTACTGTTGCTGTTTCTCTCTGTCCTTCTCTGAGGTGTAATGTAGCACACATGGAGATAAGAGTGGCACAGAAGCCCGGGCATCTACGGGAAGAAGGCCAGGGCGGGGGCCAATCTGTAGGTTTGCTTGACTCTTGTTTATATTTAATTTATCTTTCAGTGTCGCAGCTTTGCATGAATGATGGTATGGAGGTGGGGCTTTTCTAGACTCAGTATTCTTTTAGCTGAAAAAAAAAATGATTGTGGATTCACTGAATTTCTCTCAAGCCTGCAAAGGGAAGTCGTTCTGTCAGCTGTGAATGGTCTTAGAGGTCGCCAGGGCCTGAGTGGCAATCAGCCAAGAAAGACTCCGTAACCTTCCTGACGACCTCCTTCCCCTCCCCTGGACCAAGCCGTGGCGCCCTTTCTCTCTGAGCAACCTCTTCTACCTAATGCTTCAGTTTTAGTCTCAGGGAATGAGCACAAACCAGGGCTGTAGTGGCACAAACCAAGGCTTGGCTTCTATAACCCAGGGGCTCTTAAAATTAAAAGTAAATACAACAAACTGGAAAACCCTTTCTTCACACAGTATCTTGTGTAGACATCTCCTTCATGGAGCATATTAGAGCTGGAAGTAGGGCAGGACATCTTGAAGACAGGCTACCTGCCGGACCTTGTCCCTTCTAGTTTCTCCCTCCGCCTCAGATCTCTGTGGCTCCAGGTACATTCAGAAGCCTAACAAAGTCTGTGGTTAAGCTACAGAGTTGAGAGCAGCCGGAAAATCCCCGCTGTCAGCTTTTGGGATCCCATTATTTAAAACTAACGGAGGCCAAAAGCAGAAACTGTTCTTAAGATTTTCTTGCTTCACTAAAAACATACAAGTGAACGAATGAGCAAACCTTCCAGTCCATTGTGGCCACTCACGGCCAAGTGAAGGTGTGGCTGGCCCCATGCCTGAGGGGTTCAGGTTACCTGAACATGATCTCATACTTCCCGCGGTTCTTGAGTTGAAGGGGCTGCTTCAGATCCTCCATGACCCTCACGATCCCGAAGTCCAGGCCTCCTTCCGCTCCTGCAGAGCCCAGGGCCAGGGCTGGGAGTGAGTGGGTGTGGGAGCCGGAGCAGCACAACTTCCCACTGCGGCTCCCATGGAAAAGCCAAGGCGACAAGTTCCCAGAACTTGTTCACTGAAACCTTTGAGGCTGGAAGAGCACCTTGTAAATGAACAGGTACTGACCAGCCCTCGGTTTGGTCTCCTTGCATTCCACCATGGTTTGTCCAAATTAAAACTTCAAATATTAAATAATTTTGTATAAAATGTACAAGGTACGGTTGTGATATCACATACAAATTTGTTATTTATGTTGCATGTATCATAACTATTTTCTCAAATTATTAAAACGCCTCCTAAATGTGATCTTAATGGTACATGAGATTCTATGATACAGCCATTCCACAGCTGACAGTGTTACTACTACAATAACATCATTCCTTTATTGATAGATATTTAGGTTATTTCTAGCTTTTCATGATTATTAATAATGCTGTAATAAAGATCTTTGCCTGTAAGATTAATGTCACCAGAGCTAACATGTAGCTCCAACTGGTCAATAGAGAACTATAATTTGGGTGTTAGGATGGGCTGGTGGGGAGAAGGATACTTCTTTCCCAAGGTAACTCTTCCCAATGTCACAAGGCAATGGGGAATTAGAGTAGCACACAGAATGAAGGCTGATAATCAACTGCCCTTAAAATATGAAGATTAACATGGTTGGTTCTGGTGGACATATGTAGGCACAGGGTCCTTAGAAGCATAAGACAGCAGAAGCAGGAGATCAGAGAGATGGCTGGGGACGCGGCCAAATGAAACCCATTTTGAACTTCTGGCTTCAGAAGTGCAAGCTAATAAATTTGAATTGCTTTAAAGCAGAAAATGTGGGGTAATCTGCTATGGCGTGATTGAAACTGCAGGCAGAAGCGATGTGTTTATCATCAGCTACTCTGATGGGGAGCTCTGCGAATTTTAGATGCATGATTATCCCTGGCTATCTCCAGTTGAAGAAATTAGGATTTGCAGTAGTGCTGCTGACATTGCTCTGAATTTGGATCATCGCTTACCAGAACTGACCCTTCCCTCTCAACATCCACCACAATACCACACCTCCCTATCCTTTTTCTGTATAGAACTATACTACGTAATTTCTAAATACTCTTCCTAGAAGGGCTCAACAGACCTTTGGGGAAGGTGATGTCCAGGGAAATGTCATAGGATTCTGCAAAGATCATGATATTTTCAATCTGGACAACTCCAACAAGATTTTCTGCATCGAAAACCTGTCAGGGTAAGAGAATTATTCAGTGATAGGAAGAACCAGGAGGTCCTCAGAGCCTGAAATGTGTGACACGCTGTGGGACTCAGAAGCGGAGATGGGAGGCAATGCTTTGGAGATGGGCTTAGCTGGAGGTGTCTCCTTCTCATGTTGAATTTGACAGGATTAGTGCTCACCCTGACTCTGGGGATGCTGGCGTAGACAGTCCAGGGATGAGGACAAGCTACATTTTCGTCTGTTCTTTTACTGAGTTTAAGTGATCCATATGATTGTCCCCGGATTCCTGGGAAGACACTGGAGGAAAGTGTTTTGTTTTTTGAGACAGTGTCTCATTTTGTAGTTTAGGCTGGCCCTGAGCTCACTATGTAGCCCAGGCCAGCCTCGAACTCACAGAAATCCTCCTGCCTCTGTCTCTCAAGTGCTGAGATTACAGGTGTGAGCCACCACGCAGGGCACTGTGGTACGTGGTTACCTGGGATTGAACTCTGGACCTTGTGCTTACAAGGCAGGTGCCAGAACCACTGGGCTAAATGCCTGGCCTAAGTGTTTTTGAAACTCTTAAAGCAACTAAACTTAGAGTGTCTTTCTGATTCTTCAAGAGGAAAACATCTGCATGTGAGGAATTCTGCTCTTCTCATTTTAGAAACGAAATCATTCTGTTCTCTGTGACTCAATCCGTGGAAAAAAGTGCTAGATTCTTCATATAAAATGGTGCGTTATCTTTCTCTTTGCGAACATGCATATGTTCTGTGAGCCCATATGATTCTCATTCTCTCATGGAGGGGCTCCAGGTACTCACTGATCCCATTGAGGGCATCTCTGTTGGGGATCCCCCCACTGTCCCGAGGAGCCTTTCTACCTGTGCCAGCAGTCACCTGTACCTGACTGGAGACCAATCAGGAGGTCACAAGGGGCCTAAATGTCCAGCACCCTTTTCAGTCTCCAGCTGAAACACTGAATTACCAGTTTGCCATTAGGTGTTCTTTGGGCGTTAAGAACCTAAGAATGTGAAATTTAAGGCTCCCACCAACCTGTTTTAATTCAGAATTTCTACCTTTCCTTTTTAGGAAATATTGAATCCAGGGCTTTTGCACTGGGCTACATTCCCAGACTGTTTTAATTTTTATTTTGAGACAGCATGTTGTTAAGTTGCCCAAGCTGGGCTTGAACTTGTCCTCTTCTCGCCTCAGGCTCCCAGAGTGCTGGGATGACAGGGATGTGCCGCCACACCAGGCTCTAGCTCCCCCTTCAGCACACATTATGCTAGTGTTCCACAGGGTGAAATGGAAGGACTTGAGTCTTCCTTTTTCCTGTTTACCCTGAGTGAATTCATATAGGACCTATCTTCTGAAGGTATCAAGTAGCTAGAGAATTATTCTGTTTGTTTTACTTCTCTCTGAGGGAAGGTAAGATTAGATTTTGTAGTGGAAGGCAGTGGGAAGGGCAATTTAAGATGCACACAGATAAATTTCCCAGAATACTTTTCAAAGGTATGAGAAAGCAAGGGATTTGTAGATGCTGAGCCGTCCAGATTGGGGTAATTTGTTATGGCAGCATAGGGTCCGACAGGGATGGCAAATAAATCCACAGAGATCCTGCCCTGAAGGAGTTCATATAAGAAAAGAAAGAAAGAAAAGCAAAGTGATATCAGAAAGGTGATGCTCTGAAGAAGGGGCAATAGGACTGCATCCACCGGGTGTCCCCTTAGCAGGAGGCTTCTGGAAGCCAGCTGTTGTCCAGCAAGTCTCAAAGCAGGTTCTGACTCCCCACTGAGCACAGGGATGGACTCTCAGCAGAGGTGCAGGAGAGTTGGGCCCAAGGTGGGGAAAGAGCTCAGCCAGGGAGGAGGTGCCAAGGAGTAAGGGCTGGTGGGAATTGAGATGCAGGTACAAAGTCAGGCAGGACCTCCGAAGCAGGGGAGCAGCCTGGGCATGATCTGTAGTGCTGTGGGAGACAGCAGGTGCTATAGGGAAGGGAGGAGCGGCCTGAGCTGTCATTGCAAAGACTTTTCTGGACAGCTGTGGGGATGCAACACGGGAGGTCAGGTAGGAGGCTCCTGAAGAAGTTCAGGTGAGAGATGGAATAAGTGGTCTAGCAGAGGGTGGTGGGAGAAGTACTGATGAAGAAGGAGATGGGGAAGAGACATACTGGGAAGCAGAACTCACAAAGCTTATTGGAGGATGGAGCTGGAAAGGGCCCTGTCAGGAGAGGGACTGGGTGAAGAGTGACCTTCGGTATCTACAGGAAGCTACAGGAGACAGGGATCCTTAGTGAGTTATGAATATGACAGGTGAGGACTGGGGCGTGAAGTCAGGGTCTAATGCTGACTTAGCATCTGAACACTGTAGCTGTGCACAGAGCAAGATATTATAGGCTGGGGACATCAAAGAGGAATCAGGTGGGAGCATGTGACAGGGGCACTGGCTGCGTGTGTCTGTGGGCACGTGAACTCCAGGCACATTCGAGATCCGAGTCTGCAGATGTGACACGCCTCACCTCAAGCCGAAGAGGCTTCTTGACGTTGGCGGTTTTGGAGGGCTGGAAGTGCACTTGAAGGCTGTACTTGGCCGTTGGGGGGATGGTGCCCTGTGTCATGGACAGTGTAAAGTCTTCGCCCAGGTGCTCCAGACCCGTGATCCGCCAGGCCACGGGCAGGGGTGTGATATTGCGGAGGCGAATTATTTTGGTTTCTTTTCTGGAGTGATCAAAATAAATTTCGTCAGTATTAAATAATGTCTTGAAGTCAACCTCTAGGGCCAGAGATTTAGCTTACTGGTTCTAGCACCTGCTTTGAAATTAATCTCTTCTGGTGTGTGGGTGTGTTAAAAAACTTCCTAACCCTCACTTCCTAAAAGTTTTATTTAGGTTTTTTAGCTTGTGGAGCTGGCTAATTGGTGTGATTTAAACATTTTCTTATGTACAAGTTAGTCCAAATTACTCTAAATTACATGACACAATTAAAAACCGACAGATAAATTGTAAGAATTGGTCTAAATTCTTTACCCAGATCCACCAGTTGTTTTTATCTTATCCTATTTGCTTTGCATTCTCATAAACACACACACTTCCTCATATCCATGTTATTTTTTTCAGAACTATTTGAAGTTAAATTGGAGAAAATAATGTTCCATTATCTTTAAACACTTCAGTGTGTATCTCCTTAGAACAAGAATTCTTATCAAGTCCAGGGGATTTAACATTGGTTGAAGACTGTTAGTTAATCCATAGTTGATACCCAAGTTTTATCTTTATTCTAATGATTTTTTAAATAACTATGTATTTTTTCCCAGTCAAGGATTCAATGTAGGCTTACAGATTGAATTTAACTATCATATCTACTTAAGACTTCTTGGGAAAATTTCTTCTGTCTTCTTTTGTGTATCTTGACTTTAATATTTTGAAGGGCACAAATGAATTTTGGTTTTTCCTGTTCTAAGGATTTACTTTCTCTAGGGGTGAGGGAACCACGCTCCTACTCAATTAAGAAAACCACTCTGGTGTTCTGGGCCATTTCACATCGAGGATCCTAGGACACCCTGGCTGCTAGTTAGATGCTCGGTGGCAGAGCTGCATTCCCAACATATGCCGTGACTTCTTGGTGGACAGGATCCAGTGCTCACACTCCTGCCTACTGGGTCTCACAAAGGGCCTCTTTGGGCAGCGTGTGCTGGCTCTTCACTTGAACCCTTCTTTTCTGATCATTTTCCCTTCATGTATTTCAGGAAGCGATCTCAGCTCTTACGGTACTTAACACACTCATTACACACATCAATTTTCTTGGCACGAATCTGGTCCTTGATTTGCTTGTTTACAACAATGGCAAAAGCACTCTGGGGACACTGTAGGTTCTTCACGTCTGCCATGGTAACATTTGTGTGACATCCCTTTTTGAACAGCAACTGGTCCCTTGATGTTTTCAATATCATTCTTTTTGTAGACATGGATTAAGGTAGCCAAAAGAACAACCCTACGTTTGCCTGGAGGACATATGTACTTTCCTCTTTTCCTGTTTGTCATTTTGGTCAACTGCTGGGAGATGATGGTTCCAGCTGAGAGGAAGCAAGATTTTCTTAATTTGGATTTTTCTGATGAGTCTTCATGCTTCGATCTAGTATACGCCTTTTTGTGAGTACTGCAGTGGCAGGTGTGTTTTTCAGTGATTTATACCAGGGAGTTCCACGATATCAGTTTGTCTCAATGTTAGTGATTGTAGGAAAGGTGTGGCCCTTTAGCAGGTTTCCCGGTAACTGGTTTTGCAGAGCTTTGGTAACCAGTTATGCAGAACTCCTGCAGAACACCGGTTATGCAGGGCTCAGAGTTTCCTTACTGCCAGTTACATGATGTTTCCCTGTCATCTTGTGAAGTTTTGTGTTACTGAATCTTGCAAACAAGATCTGTAAACAAATACTGAGGTAAGGATCAGGAAGTATTGCATGGCTTGTCCTAGGAACTGCTCAGGGCCACCTCTTTTGTTATTCTTCATATTTTATGTATTGCTGCTTTTGTATTTGCTCCATAATAAAAGGAATTGTTGGAAGACATTATTATTTATATCAGTAGGGTTGTGATTTTTATTTTACTAACTAGCTTACAGTCTATTACTATCACTTATTTTGACTTTCAAACTGTCCCAGATTTAGCGATGGAAGCCCTTTGAGTTAGGTCAAAGGACAAAGCTTTCCTCTAGTCTCCATGGTCTTCTCAGGAATTTTTAACTTTATGGTGCAGTGAAAGGCTTCCAGCTCATCTGACAGACACGTTTTGTATTTTCTCTGCCCAACCATCTAGTGGTCTTAACCATGAAGCCTCATCATTTAACGAAGAATGATATTTACAGGCCAAGATCCAGATGTTGGTGTGCTCATTGCTACTGCCTATCACTGTTTCCAGGACCTCCGAGCTCCCTTCTTTAATGCTGAGAAACCTGGATATAATTTAATTACATCGTGATCAGAAAATATACTCCTCTCACCTTCAGTACTTAGGGCTGAACCCAGAGTCTATTCAATAAGCTATAATACCTAGATCTTTTAAAAATATTATATTTTGAGGTGGGCTCTTTCTAAGTTGACCAGGCTAAGCTTGAAATTGCAGTCTTCCTGCTTCAACCTCCCCATACTTTATAAGATTTCAACCAATTGAAATGTAACGATATCTGTTCTATGGCTTATCCTTATGTTCCATGTATACTTGAAAAAAATATGCATTTTATATTTGATGGGCACAGTGTTATTTAAATTTTAATTAAGTATTGAACAGTGGTATTCAAGTCTTTTCTACAGTGAGTTTTTCAACTAGTTGTTCTATCAATTTTTCAGAAAAGGACATTAATATTTCCAACCGTAATCGTGAATTTATCTATTTGCCACCTTTGTTCTATTGGCTGTTGTTTTATGTATTTTGATGCTCTATTATTTGGTACACACTTTCGATAGTTAAATCTTCCCCACGCATTTACCCCTTTATCTCTGTGAAATATGTTCACTTTTAATCTTTAATAATATTTGTTAATGTGTAAGTCTGTCCTATGTGTCATTTTTCTTTGTTCTTTCTGTCTTCTTTTCCCCTTTTCATGTATGTCTCTAGTTTAATAAAATATTTTTAATGTATTATTCTGATTTAAGTGCTTTTTAGTTATGCCTATTGGGATGGATGGTCTAAAGAATCTTATTTAATATATATCTATACCTATATAGATATATATGATATACATATATATGATATCTATCTATATATCTATCTATCTACATCTCCTGATTATATGGAACTGAGCCTTCAAACTAAAGAAGGCAGGAGACTGAGTCTAACTTCTTTGTAAACATGATGTTAGCTGGATCTGATGGTAAATATACTAATGATATTTTCTAGGAAAATAACCTTTTTGTGTGGAATGGATAAAGAAATAATGTATACCATGGTAGGTCTTTGTCTGTTCCTGGGCTCCCCCACCCCATGTTTTTGCCAGGAATCATAAGATGTTTTGTTCAAAATATCTTTTTGCTACCTGTACTGTGAATGTAATGGCTTGGGCAGTATAATTGTCCGCGTCTCAACTGCAAATGAAACTGCACAAGTGACATGATGTTCTCCCTCAATATTTCAGGGTGTTCTGTTAGCTCCGCCCCTCGGCTTCTGTAAACATGCTTGCCTGTCACACGAATCCAACTCTACCACCCCAGAGATCTATCTACATAATGTGCTTCCATTTCTGTTTAGGGCTCAGAATTTGGAGTGGGAACTGCGCTGGGCCTGTCAGTATAATAAAAGATTCATTCCATCTCTCCAAAGAAGTCCTCGGTGGCTTCTTTGCCTGTGGTGACCTTCAGGTAGCTATACCCCTGGGGTGTAACACTGAGCTGTAACACCTGGCTGTAACACTAAGCTGCTGCACTTCAGTGTAACCATGTTAGCAGATATTCCTGATTTGGGATTGCTTATGAAAATAAACTCAGTTCTGCATTTATAGAAATAAACTTCCTGGAAAATTTCAGAGAAGTGAAGTGATCATCTGGAATATAAAATTACACAGAGAGTCTGCCAAGAAAATATATACTCACTTTAGCAGTTCATTGCACTAACTAATGCCTGGAAGCTAATGGCCACCACTTGGAGTACCTCTTATAATTGTAGAGGCCAAAGAGAACTTGTATTAATCTCACGATGTCTCAATAAATTCTGTATTAAAATATTTACACTAGTTTTTCTTTTCCTTATGTATACATTTCTTCTGTATATTACATATTCAATTCTACTTGCTGAGTAGAGTTACTCCAAAACCTCACTTAAAGCTACTCATCTGTCATATGCCCGATGCTCCAAATAAAACTTGGGTGATCACAATGTATGTACCAGACATCTTTCATTATCTGTGCCTCCTAATTGTTTATATTATTGAAACTGTTAGTAAAGCTTAATATTAGGATCTCTTATTTGTTTGGGTCTGATTTAGCAATCCAGTCCTTTGTGCTAGCATTTTTTAAAATCATTTGTCCTGAGGATTACTATCTTCTATCTGTCTGTCTGTCTATTTATCTATCTATGCATCCATCTATCTGTTTGGCTAGCTACCTAGTTATCTCTATGTATGTACAGTGGTACCTTTGTTCACAAATGCTTTTGTTTGCAAATAGTTTGATTTACAGACAGACGCATTTAGCAAAATTCTAAGTGAAGTGATTTTATATTCCAGATGATCACTTCACTTAGAATTTTAGTTTTTGTTTACAAACTCTCCATTGGGGGACAAACATGACCTCAGCCCTTGCCTCTGCAAAAACACAAACATGGCTATCATGTTCTATCATGTTCTATCAATTTTTCAGAAAAGGACATTAATATTTCCAACCGTAATCGTGAATTTATCTATTTGCCACCTTTGTGGCAATTCTTTTCAAGAATCAGTGAAGCAAGGTACCATTGTATCTCCTTAATGTCCTAGTTATATAGAATTAATGTTATATCATTTAATAGAAAATGCAATATCTTTGCAGTAATATTCATTTCTTGTATTAGCCACCAGTCATTTATGTGATATCATTAATGTACAACTGTGTCTATGTACATGTACTGATCTACATGTCTTACAAGTCCCGTAATGTGGTATTAATATATTTATTTATAATAATCTTTTAATTAAATCAAGAAAGTAAAATGAAATATTTTATATTTGGCCATGTTTAAATTTTTCAATATTTTTCATTATTTCCTATAACTCTGAGTTTCTATCAGATGTCAGTTTCTTTTGGCTTAAAGCACTTCCCTTATAATTTCTTATAATGCAAAAATGTTAGCAATAGATATCTCAGTCTTACTTATCTGATATTCTCTTTCCAGTTATGAAGAATATTTTTGTTGTAATAGAATTTTTGTTTGACAATATTTTTATTCAGTACATCGTATTGTCTTCTAGCCTCCACTGCCATCTGTGAGAAATCAGCCACAATGTATCTCATTTTCCTTTGGTGGTTTTCAAGGGTTTTCTCTTTATCTTTAGTTTTAAGTAAGTGTTCTGTTCTCTGGCTTTCTTTCCTAGAGTTGGTATCATTAACCCCAGGTGACCCATAAAGAAACTGAATCTTGGAAGGTCAATTGACGGCCTTAAAGTCACAGATTTAGTGGCAAGACTTGGCTATAACTGCATTTATCCAGCTGAGGGTGGGCTAAACTTCTTAGAATGATGAGTTTATTCTTTACTATCAAATATGAGAATGTTTCTTCTATTCTTCTAAGATTTTCCTGTACCATTCTTTCTTTCTGGACTTCAGTTATACCTCATGTATTGCTTGTTGTGCTCCCCCATTTACTGGGATTTATTTTCCTCTATTCTTAAACTGAATAATTATATTAACCCTATCTTTAATTTCATTAATTCATTCTTGGCATTAATTCTTGGCATTTAATCCATAATTCTTTCCTTTGCTGTCTCTAAACCATTGATTAGTTCATTCTGTGAACTAACTTCATATTTCAGTTCAGGGATTTTCCATTCTAAAATATTTGCTTATTGCTTTTAAAAAAGTTTCCATTTCTCTTATTGGATTTTCAATCTATCCATTCACTTTAATCTTGGCCCCGTGTTTCCTCATGAATTTGGACATAGTTATAATAGCTGATTTAATGTCATAGTGACTGCTAAATTCCAAAACTTTGGTCATCTTTGGATTGCTTTCTATTCATCACTCAACATTAATTTTCCTAAGATTAATGGCTTTGCACTACATAATTAGTTATTCTTAGTTGTTTATCTGCTTGTTTTCCTTAGCAGCCTGGAAACTCCCCGGTGGCTAAGATGATTCCCTCAACACTCTGACAGGTGTGCAGTTAATACCCACAGAATTGGGTTGAATCACTGCCAAGTATCTTTGACTTTATGGAGAGAAACCTCCTCCTTCCGTTCTTCCATTGTGAAGCCAGTGTCCTATATTGCTCATTTGCCTTGTCTGTCTTTCTCTCAAGGCTTCATTCAGTTTGCAGCCAACCACTCCGCTAAATGTAACGCTCTTTACTTTACAAGGGCAACTTGCCCTTTTAGATTTTTTTTTCCTGCGGTATCAGGGATCAAACTTGGGCCCTTGTGCTCCCAAGGTAGGCGTGGTACCCCTTGAGCTAAATCCCTGGCCCAACATGCCTTTTTAAAAAAAGTAGCTTTTCAGTGTAAAGACTAGAATCACCAACAGTGAAGTTTCAGGTGGGACAGTGAACTAGGCTGGCCAGGTGGCTGGCAGAAAATGCATCCACGGACTCAGGACTGCCATCATTAAGTTTGTCATTTAATTTGTGAAGATGACCCAATAATCATCTCTCTCAAGACAGAGAAAATGAGGCAGGAAGGTGCAATTACCTGACAGTAATGAGTTACATTAGTAGACTGTGTTTTACTTTTAGAAGTGACATAGGTAAATTTGTTATTACTAATCCCTCATATTCCATGAAGATACTGAAGCTGAGAGAGGCGAATTAATGGCCCCAAATTCATGGAGTGGCAGGACTCGAGCCATCTCAGCTCACCTGCTGGACACTCACAATTGCGTGTAATACAGACTTCTCCACGGAGTCAGAGAGAGCGCTGTGCTTACTTCAGTTGTCAGTCAGTGTTTCTGGGGCCTGAGGAATGCTGGACACTTATAACAGTGTTATTTTCCAGTAGCATCAGGAATAAATATTTTCTATGTAGGATATTATGACTCCAGTGAATGAATATATAAGTTGTGTGTTTGGTCTATGCTCTAATTTTGAGAGCAGAGATTTGTTAAAAATCTTTTAGATAATAGACTACTCTGAGAATGTGAAGAAAGCTAGTCCTGAGAGCGATAAAAATATACCTATTTTTTGGCAGTTGATCTGAGAGGGTTTAGCTCACCTCAAGGGGAATCTATTAAAGTTAATGCCCTAAACCCAAGTTAGTAACTGATGGCTGTAATAGGGTCACTAACCATCTGGGTTTGTATTTGAACAAAGAGTTTCCCAGGACACAGGAACTGCAGTGTTAACACCAGAAAAGCTAAGAGCCAAATGGGATGAGTTCATCACCCAGATCTAAAAGGCTCTTTCAATTCCATTCCAGTCCCGGTGTTATTTAGAACTCTGACCTCTTCAGCAAGAGCCGATCAAAATGTAGTTGCCTGGGTTCCAGCTCCAGTTCTGGGCGGATCCCCTGGCAGCTCAGTTTGAAGATAGCTGGCTCTGGGTTCTCCTTGATGCAGCAGACAATGCTGTCCTCAAAGACACCGATCGCAGTAGGGTAGGCCCAGACTCTCAGCATCTGACAGAAGAATCAAAGGGAAGTGTACTTACCCTGACCGTGTCAAGGCCTCAGATTTCCCGAGAGAGATGGTCCTGCCAGACCTTTTCCGTGTAATTTTACCTGTTTCTCATCGGGCTTCAGAATCATGTTGACAGGCTCCAGGAAGTAGGTACTTGCTTTGACGTCATTCTGGAAACAGAAGCAGGCCTCTACCAGCATGGGGGAATTGTTCAGGATTGTCAGCGTCACCATATTGCCTGGGAATAAGGATGACTTGTACCTGAAAGTGAATAGGAATGGGATGTGGCTGTGAGGGCTGAATGGCTATTCAAAGTGACTGAGAGGCCACGCTGGGGCAGTGGCCAAATGGCCGAGGACTAGGCCTGCCGTGGTGCAGGTTTGCCTCTGCGAATATCGCATGTGATTTGGGGAGGTTCTTCGGGGCTCCACCCTTGGTCTTTCTCTAAAAAGAAGTGTGTAAATTCTTTTTAAGCCACCTCATCACCGTGGCTTTTGTTCCCTTGAAGATAAATCTCTCCTTGGAGAATCTAAAGTATGTAGCCTATTCTGTGCTTTATGTGGCTTCTAGAGATACCTTCCAAGCATTTCAGACTTGATGTATTTCGAAGAGAACTCTTCATTGTACCCTTGCTGAAACCAGGTCCTTCCCCAGCTTCTGTGTTTGGAAAAATGGCACCTGATTCATCTGGTCATTTAACTTGGGGGTCAAGGACTCATTCTGCCGGGTTGCAATTTGGAGCTGGGACAGTGCCAGGAAAAACTCTACGTCTCTGTACAAACTCCATTCCGACTCAAGCCCATCTCAGGAGTCTGAAGTTGGTCTGCTTTGAAGTAACCGCACACTTACTTGTCTCTGGATTTTCCACAAAGCAGCGGTCCAAAGTAAAACTTCTCCCTGCTTGTAACATACTTCTTAAAGATGATCTCATTGGGCTTCACGTCTTGCTTCTGGTGAGGAAACACCACTCTGAACAGAGAGAGAAAGTAATGTACCAATAAAGATTTCAATTAAAAAAAACAAAAGATGCAGGGAGGCTGACAGGCCAGATGTTCAGTGCCACCACATGGTAGGTACACAGACCCAGCCCTCCACCCCAAAAAGGCCCAGGTGTCTGCAGACAGACTCCTAACTGAGGGCCTTTACCAAAGTTTTATTCCAACTGGCCCCCAATCCAAGAAGCGATACTAAGGTTTGAACTTGAGAAAAGCCTCCCAGGGGTGTCCTACGCCAGGGCTCAGTTGGGCCTTCCGTTCTAGTGTACCCAGCTAAAAAATTTCTCAAGAGTCACTGGAAAACAAGTTCTGAGGGGTGTTCATTAGTTTCTGAGCTCCCTGGTATAATGAATTAGTTCCTTTGGTTAGATTGGCAGGGAGTTCCTCTCAGTGGGCAAGCTAATAAAGCCCTTCCTGCCGGCCTCGCTCTGCCGGCTGCCTCCCCGTGCACTGAGCTGCACAGTGGTGGTAGGAGCTCTGAAAAAAGCCACCTGTGGAGATTCACACGGGTAAATGATAAAGTCCTGGAGGAAACATGAAACTGGTTTAAATCTGCTTGATGATTAAACTGGCAAACTGACTTGCCAGAGGAAGACTTTCCCCCATTTTTGTACTGATTATGATTTTATCTCTTGGAACTGCAACACCTTGTGTTATCATATCGTCTCTGCACCTCTCAGTCAATGTCCAAGACATTGAAGCCTCATGTAACAAGAGTGTCTGAGCTGCTGACTCAGTTCCATGATACTGTTGGCACTGTTATGAGAGGCAGGATCTCGCTCTGAAGCCTAGGCTGGCTTTGAACTTGTGATCCTCCTGTGTCAGCCTCTCGAGTGCTGGGGTTCCGGGTGTGTATCACCACATCAGGCTCCATGTTATTATCAAGAGAGACTCTGTTCAAAATAACATGTGGGAAAGCCAAAATGTGCTTTGTTGATCTCTCTTTTTAAAAGAACACACACTTACTTTGGGTCTTGGCAAATGAATGGATAACTGCAGACACCTTGGCAAAAAAGCTGGTACTGGTGGTGAGTTCCCAGGATCTCAAAGTTAAAAGTCTGTTCAAAGTTCCCGACTTCATTAGAGGAGAAGTGCACTCGCAGCGTCACCTCTCCATTGGCTGGCACAATCCACCGGAAGTAATTCAGCCTGCAATGACCACACAGGATTTTAAAGTGAGAGCGGGGTCTCCCAACAGGAGAAGACAGGATCACTGTCTGAGAGGGTCCTGTTCTGCCGGGGCCAGGCCTGGTGGGCATCCTTGCTCCCTCTGTGCTGTGACAGCCGTACCCTTAACTTGAGGCTTCAGTGCCCCCCCTGGGGGTGCGGAGAGGCCTACCTGGCAAATTTCTCCTGGGAGGGCTCCCCCGTGAGGTTGTTCTGGTCTAGGTCTGACAGAGGAGCAGAGGTTCCAGAAGTTCCACCCGAAGCACCCTTCTTGCTGGGGGCTATGCGGCGTTTTTCCTTTTGAGCGTCCCGAACTGGTTCAGGTTTTTCTTTCAGTTTCATTCTGCTTGCCTTAGAGGAGACAGCCTGTTCCTCCTGGCCCTTCGTGAAAAAGGGGACACAAGGTCTTACGGAGTTGTCTGAGGTCTGCACCAACAGAGACAGAGATGCCCGCAGCTCATGCGACCTGGAGGTCGGCTGAAGTATGTAGGGCTGGGGCTCAGCTCGGGGCGGCATCCTTGCACAGGATTCCTTACACATAAAATGTTTCTGCTTGTCTTAGGCACATTTTTCTGTCATTACATCCCAGGGTCTCTTTGGGTGGTGGAGGTGAAGAGACCCAGTGTGTGTTGTCTTAACCTCGGTCTTCCCAACCCTCTCAATCACGTTGAGTGTTTTGAGAAACCAGATCCACATCCTTACAGAATTCCCCACAGCCTGAAATCTGCTGACTCTCCTCACTGTGCTAGTTAGCTCATTCCCTTCCTTCCTGTATTTCCTAGAAATTGAGAATTAGGCTTAAAAGCTTGGTTTGACTCACAGGTGATGCCGAGTACTTTATACTCCAACCCACAGAACGAAGGATGTCTGGTTGGCCCCTAGTTACATTAGCAAAGCATGTTAACCCAGCCTGAGTGTCCATCAGGTCTGTCTGTTGTGAAGTGCGCTCTTCCCTCTGCAGTTCACCTGCCCCTCAGGGAACGATTCTCTGGGGTGTGGCTGCCTTGTTTTCTGATGGCCTTCACCTTCACTTTTTTTGAGACAGGGTCTCACTAAGTAGTTCAGGCTGTCCTTGAACTATGTAGTCTAGGCTGGCCTCAAACTCACAACAACCTTCCTGCCTCAGGCTCCTGAGTACAGGGATTATAGGTGTGGGCCATACGCCTGGCTCCAACCTCCACTTTATGCTCTTTGTGCCCAAGACAGGCCTCAGTCTCACTTGATTGGGGATAACAAAACAGAGATTTTTCCAATTCGACAATTATTTCTATAGTGTTAAGCAGTCATTTTACTAGAATTCCCTTTGGCAAGAATTTACTAGCTTCCCTTTGGCAATGCAGCACTAGTATGTCTCCTAAAATGATATCTTAAAAGTTGTTTAATTCTTTCTTGGACATGGCCAATTTTCAGACTAAGGAACTGGTACGATAGTCACTCTGATGATTTTTTTGTATTACTTTGTCTCTTTGATTTGAAATTTCACACGAATGGTCTGCTTGAGTGAGGGCACCCATGGCTGCTATGGGCCTCATTTCCTACCCACTTATGCATTCCAGTTGGGAGTTGGCTCTGTCCCAGCTCTGTGAGGGAGGCAGTGTCTACAGATGACTGCATGTGTTTCCTTTGCAGACTGGATAAAAGGCCCTATCATAAACTTAATATGCATACCATCTGCATATTACTGCCTGATGTTGCCTCTTTGTGATTTATTCTATTAGCTGTACATACATTTTCTTTACTTTTACATAATTTTCTTTTAATACACACACACACATACACACACACACACACACACACACACACACACACACACACACACACATATCAGGCTGGTCCTGAGCTCAGCCTTGAACTCACAGCAACCCTCCTACCTCTGCCTCCCAAGTGCTGGAATTACAGACGTGAGCCACCATGCTTGGCACTGTGGTGTGTGATTCTGATCGCTGGTGGGCATGAGTTTCCATGCCCTGCATTGTTATATTTGGTTACCGGGGATTGAACCTGGGCCCTTATACTTGCAAGGCAGGCGCCGGAACCACTGAGCTAAATCCTCAGCCCAATACTTATATCTTTAATCTGTAATTTCTTTTATTTTATCATCAGGCAATGAGATAAAAAGTGATTTTACCCAAAGTATCTAATTTCCCATTATAATCTCTTCCATGATCTATCTTCTCCCAATGGCAGTGTTCCCTTAACCTGCATCTCTTGGTCCTTGTACTCTGGCACTGTGCACATCACCTTAGCATCACAGTATTTTCATATATAGTTTTTTTTTTTTTTTCAGTACTGAGGATTAAAAGAGTTAGGTTTGCTTATCTTTTCCTACAGTGGAGCTTCAGAGCAATATGAAAGTTTCCTAGGCCCTCGCCGTGGATGACAGAAGTTGGATGGGGAGGAGCCCTCATGCTCAGCAGCCCCTGGGAAGGAGGAAGGGTGGGTGTGGGGCTGTCGAGTGGGGAGGCTCACTCAGGCCTCTGGCTGACTGAGGCGTGGCCATGGTGGGACGCACTTTCCTTTTCTGCCCTCCCAGGCCACGTCAGGACCAGGAGAAGCAGCCTCGAGCATGTTACCTTCACTGTCAGGTTGATGGAGGAGAGATCCGAGTCTGCGTCCATTTCTTTTTTCTCATCCAGCAGGGATATCTCATCAGATGGTGGGATTGCAAACATGAAGTGTTTAAGGTCTTCTATGGAGGCCACGGGGAGTCGCTTCATGGGGTACGAGACGATGGAGAACAAGGCAGGAGGTGGGATGGGTGGGCTAGAGGACCCCAGGCCCAAGATCTCCAGGATCTAAAGCAGAGGCTCAAGTTAATTTCCTGTGCAGAGAACCCTGCAAGCTTCACTGCCTGAGCGTGCACAGGTGGCACACGTACCCCCTTCTTTCCATGTTTTTGGGAACTCTTGCCAAGACGGTGTTTCCGGGGGAAGGGAACAGGGAAGGCTCTTGCACCTAGATGGGCTGGAGGCTCCGGCTGTGGCTGCATGCTGTTTGCAATTCTCAGGGCCATTGCTACACTTCACTGGGACTATTGAATTGTTTGGCTTTGCAAATGGACCATAAACTCCAAGTAGGATGGGGACCAGGTGACACATGGCCTTGTACTCAATGATTATGTTTCTATTTATTTTTTTGCTAGTAGAGGGCAGTGAACCCAGGGTTTTTGCCTGACCCTACATCCCAGGCCCTTTTTATTTTTTATTTTGAGTCTGGGTCTTGTTAGGCAGTAAGTTGCTCAGACTGGGCTTGAATTTATGTTCCTCCTGCCTTGTCCTCTCAGGGTGCTGAGATTACTGGCTTTACCATCACAGTTGGTTTAAATCTGTTTAACTTGACCAACTCTTAAAGTTCTGATATCTGTAATACATAGTGGTTTCACTCATTTTGAGGTTTCATGTTAGTTTTTCTTCAAAAACTCTTTCCTTTCCAAAGTGAAAGGCAGCACGGGAGCAGGTCAAATACAGCAAAGAAAAAATAAAGCAAAGGTTCTGGGACCAGGGAGAGAGAATGAGAATGAAAGGAAAAGTCAAAAAGTGACTTGAGAGAGAAAATTTATTCCTGCAGCATTCTCCAGTCTACTCTGAGACTTCTCCAGAACAGATAGATTAAAATTTAGTACCAACTTCCTTCCCTGAATGCAGATTCTCAAAACAAGTATGATTTACTATGTTAACTATTGTCATTAGGCCAGTAAATGCTGGAGCCCATCCAAGAGCCCATCTGTAGGCCAAGAAGTGGCCTGCTGGGTCACCAAGTCACTGTCTTATGTTTCTTACTCTGTGGGCCAGCTGGAGTCCTCCCGGGATTGGGAGTGTCCACGAGGAACATGCTAAGTCATGGAGACCAGTTACTAAGTTATCAGAGCCAAGAGTTCTTCAAGAAACATTCTAACTTATGACTCAGAACAGGAGAAGCACAAGAAAAGTGGCTGTACTTGGCTGGGTTTTTTTTTTTTTTTTTTTTTTTTGAGACAGGGTTTCACTTTTGTAGTTCAGGCTAGCCCTGAGCTCAGCCTCAAACTCACATCACAGCAATCCTCCTGCCTCTGCCTCCCGAGTGCTGGGATTACAGGCGTGAGCCACCACGCCCGGCACTGTGGTATGTGGTACTGATTGCTGCTGGGGTGAGTCTCCACACCCAGTATTGTATGTGGTTACCGGGGATCGAACCCGGGTCCTTACGCTTGCAAGACCGGTGCCAGAACCACTGAGCTAAATCCCCGGCCTCCCCAAAAAAATTTCTTAAGAAATATATTACAGTTCTTCTTTACTTTTATGAATATAACATTATTTGCAATTCTATAAAACTGATTGATTGGATATTGTTACTTGATTATAGCAGTTTGTAAATTTCATTAGGAAAATTTTAGACATTTGAATAATGTGAACAAATTAATCTTTGTAAAAAATTTTTATTTTGTGTTTATGTGCTTGTCTGTATCTCTAAGCAACCTTGTAAATATACACATTAATGTTGAAAAAAAAAGAAATATATTACAGTTCTTTACCTAAGGCTGGCCTGAAGCAAAGCTGTGAACTAAGGGGAGGTCCAGCTGCGTGTCCTTCAACTGTCTTCTCCTTCAGCCCACTGAGGCAAGAGGTACTGTGATGCACCATCGCTTCCAAGTCTACCCTTGTGAGGGCCAGCGCTCACAGGCCCGACAGCCCTCCCTGCCATTCGTCACTCCTGGCTCCCTTCTTTCCTTGTAAAGGGCTTAGTTTTTGATGCCCCTGGGGTCCGCGAACTGTGCCCTCGGCCCCTCACTGACTTGCCCCTTGTCTCTGTTGTCTCCCTGGAACACAGGAATGGCCGTCTGGCGACAAACTGCACGAGACTGAGTTGAGTCTGTGACAAATACAACTTGCAACCTAATTTGTTTACAGGTGTGAGAGACTATTTAATATAATTTCTGTCATGTGGGAGGCTTCTGGGAGAAGAATTTCAGGGCAGGTGAGGCTCTTGCTTGATCCCAAAGCAGGCCTGCCTTCCATCCCACAGCACCAGTGGTATCGATATTAACGATTGACAATATGTGTGGCTTTTTGCAAGGTTAGTTTATTGACTGACTGACTGGTGCTGGGGACCGAACACAGGGCCATAGGTGTGCTAGGCAAACACTCTACCACTATATCCCCAGCCCTAAAGAGAACAATTTAGATTGGTGGAACTCTCTGTGGATTTTCTTTTGCCAAGTGATAAAAGATCCCTTTAGCCATTATTGTTTTATATTCCTGGAAATATCAGAAACTAAGCAAATGGAGGAGATGTGGACTTTTGGTGGCAAGACATATGTTTATCACGATGAGCACAGTCCCTGGTTATGTCTCCACCCTGGAGAAGAGCACGTACCTGCTCTACTTTGGGAAGTTTTTCACTCTCCAGGGCCTGCTTCCAGCTTGAGCCTTCGAAGTCTGGAGTCTGGATGACCACGAAGGGCACCCCCACTTCCCTCTTGCCCTCCTGGTCGTCTTCCACTTCCAGCTCCCCGTCGCTGTGCTCCTCCATGGCCCGAAGCTTCTCCAGGCGCTCCCGCTCAGCCTTCTCCCTCTCCAGGCGCTCCCTCTCGGCCCTCTCCTTCTCCAGGCGCTCCCTCTCCCGGGCTGCCATGCGGCCCCTACGCCCACCAGAGGGAACCTGGCGCTGGTCCTCCGGTTCATGGGCCACATCATCGATCCCTGGATGAGGTAGCTGAATGCCCAGCTTCCGGTCCCAGTAGGTGAGCAGGTTCTGGATGTCCTTCAGGCTAAGCTCATAGGCCTTAAACTTCTGGGCCAGTTGCTTTTCGGCAGCATCTTTTGGAAAGTCCCCTTCACTATCCTCTTGCTCCTGAGGACCAGGAGCCGCTGGTGCATTGATATCAGCCATGGTTTTCTTCTTCTTGCTTGCTTCTTCCTTGTCAAGCAGTGCTTGATCCCTGACAGAAACTTTCCTTTCTAACGAGTCTGTCTTGACCTCGGGTTTGGTGGATGCAAGAGCCTAGAAAGTAAAAATAGAGCCGCTATTCTTACAGTAGTTCATTACTGGTGAGGAGAGTCCATGGGAACACTTTGCTTCCTAAGAAGGCCCATAGCAGTCAGGCCACCAGGGTCTGCCTGAGAATCACACCGAGGCCTCTGCCAGGTGTCCTGCTGCTGTTCTCTGCTGTAGACCAGGCTGGGCCGGCTGTGTGTGTAGTGACACTCTGTGCTCCTGGCTGAGTGCTGCTATTCTGAGAGCTCAGTGAGAAAAGACCAGCAAACTCAAGCTTCCTGTCCTTGCCTTCAGGTACCCTGCAACAGGCCAAAAAGTGTAGCAGTTCAATCTTGGTTGCTTTGCTGTGTGATCAGGGACTAGGACTGAGCCTCTCTGTGGCCTGTCTGTATGATAAATGGAGGACTGTGTAAATATGTATCAAAAGCTTAGAATAATGTCCTGTTGGTGTGAAGTTTTGAAAAACCACACTGTTTTTTTTTTTTTTTAATAGTTTTCCCTGTTCAATTAACAGATACTACAGGAAGCCAATGAGACTTTAAGATTCTGGCCACATTCCAGGTTTAAGAAAATTGTATTTATTTAATGAAGTGGATGTATAGAAACTAACTTTATTCTTTTTCTTACTGTCATTTCAAACAGTGTATTTGGTGGGCTCTGATTTTTCTCCTTTCCTGCATGAATTTTTCAAGTGGTGCCATTGTTTTTTGGGTCATCCCGTGATGACATCAAGCCCAATGCAGTCTGCTGATCACTACCTGAGGACAGCCAGCCTTCCCTTCTGGCTGAAGCTCTTCTCCCCATGAAGGTGGGGTCTGCTGTAGGTGTGGAGTCCTGGATTGTGGGGCTCCCTTTCCCTCACCTCCTTGCCCTCCTTCTGCAGCACTTCCCTGTCTGGAACACAGCCTGGGGAGGCCGCTGTGTGGTGGTGTTGGCCTGGCTGTCTCAGGGAGCAAGAGCTCTAGCACCTTCCTTCTGCTCCCGTGCAGAGGGAGGGACTTGGCTCCTACTGCACAGGTCTTGTCTGGAGGTCCACTGCCCAGATGCTGGGAGGAGGCAAAGGAAATGGCACCTGGGGAGGGAGGCCTTGTACTTGGGAGCCCAGTACAGAGCAGGTAGGACTGGCAAGCAGTTACTAAGAATATGGAAGAATCTGACAACATGATTAATGAACTTGAGGGAGTGGTCACAGAAAAAAACACTATTATTCAAATATGTGGAGTTTTTACAAAAATTAATCACATGAGAAGGGCTCAACAAATGTGGTGAATCAATATGACACAAAACATGTTCTCAAAGATGACAGGCTAAGATCAGAAGGATCAAAACCAATGAAGCCATTCCTTTGGAAATTAGAAAATATACTTTGAAATAATTCGTGGGTAATAGAAGCAGCCACAAAGGGTAGGAAAATAAAAAGCACTTAAGGACTGAACAGTAAAGAAAACACTGGATATCAACAGTTGAGGAATATATTTAGAGTAGTGTTTGGAAGTTTATATGTCTTTAAGTGTTTTTATAGCCTTTAATAAATAGGAAAATAAAAATGATTAATAGGAAAGGCATCTTCAGCAATAAGTTAGGACAAGAACTGAAGAATAACAAAGTAGAAAGAATAATATAAAGGTACAAACTAATCAGTAAACAACAGAAATATGTACTTTAAAGAGACAAAAGTTGTATCTCTAGAAAGACAGCAAAATGACAAATTTCTAGGAAGACTACACAAGAAAAATATAAGAGAAGGATACAAATAATGTATGTCATGAAATAGAGGGCACAATAACAGATATAGAAAAAGTTAAAAAGATAATAACAACACCCTCAATTATGTTATGCTAATATACTTGAAAATATAAAATGGCTACTTCTTAAGAAAACTATGAATGAGCAAGAATATAGAAACCAACTTTACTTTTTCTTACCCTAGAAGAAAACAAGTTAAAGGAAATCCAAATAAACATTTACTCCTAAAGTAAACTGCTTCAATAACGTAATATGTAAATTGCCCTGTAATTGGATTGAAGAGGAAAAAACAAATTCAACACCCACAAGTAAAGAATCTTCACAATTTTTAAATCATGTATTTGTTGGAAGGGTCTGGGGAGCCACAAAGACGGTACTGAGTTTGCGGGATAAGATCTGAGAAAGGAGGGAACAAGAGGTTGCCAAGGTCTGGGCCTGCTTTTCCTTTAAGTGTATTTTACTTCTAATTTTTTTCAAAAATTGATTTTATTGGTACATTTTATATACACATTATGATCACACTCAACATTGAGAACTTGTACCAGTATATCTGTAGCTGAAAGTGTGGCTGAGAAATTAGGCAAAGCTTTTTGAGACTCAGCGCTGGGGCTCAAAGATTAGCTTTCTAGTCTACCAAGTGAAGAGGTCTTGGTAGGTCCCCTGGCCTTTGCATTAGGTCCTCCAGAAGCAATGCTCCACCAGAAACACTTAGGTCTGCCAGAGACAGGGGCTCAGTTCTAAGTGACTTCGGTACTGATGGAGTGAAGACCTCTGTTACCCATGCACTAGCTGTCTGTGAGATTCAAATAGTAATTCACTCTGAAGGGAGATAACATCATCCACAGCATTGAATTATTTCTATAGTTTTTCCCTGTTCAATTAAAAAAACCCAAAAACCTGGCAAACAAAAAGACAAGACCATGTGACTATAAACCAAGAACAAAGGACAGACTGGAGAACACACTGGGATCTGTGTATTGTTGGAATCAGACAAGGACTTTAATAGAAAAACAGGCTTCCTATGTTGAAGGAATTACAAGGGAAGAGGGAAAACTTTGAAGAGAACTACAGACAATAAGAAAAGAATCACGGCTTTTTAATGCAATAGCAAAATTAAGAACTGAGAGGAAGCTTACACAACAGATTAGATGCTGCTAAGGAAGGAGTGCTAAGGAAGAAGTTGCTAAGGAAGGAGGTATCTAGTAATGATCACTAAGAAAGCACTCAAAGGATGCTACAGTCAACAGTGTAAATCTCACAGAGAAGGAAGCCATGGGTGCCAAGGGCTGAACAGGGCATGGCGGATCCGGAAGTGGAGGGGCTGCCAGGCCTTCGATGGAGGGAGTGATGGGGGCTCAGGCAGGTAGACAAGGAGGAAGGATGATTAGGAGGGGTGCAAGTGGAGTCTACGAGTGGGGATCATCCTTGAAAAACTACTTATGTAGCCTCTCCTCTCCCGTCCGAAGGTACCTGGCCTGTATTCAGTGGTGGATGTGTGGGATAGCGGGTACTCAGGTTGTGGTCCCTTGAGCTGAGAGTAAAGGAGGGGAAATTGAGGACAGTGACATGTTCTCACTTAAATGTTCCAACAGATTCCAGCTGGGTAGTCAGATGATGAAGTCAGGGGGTGGAATTCGGGGTCAACTGTCTTTCAAAAGTCTTTTCGTGATGAATGAAATGCTGTCAGTTAAGAACAAAATAACTGCTGCGTAGATTAAGCTGAACTTTTTGGGGAATAGGAGATGGACTTTGTTAACTGCAGGAATGGCTGACTCACACAGATGCTCAAACACTCCTTGCTGGCCTTGTGAACAGCAGCAGGTGGTGGAGGCAGGGATTAGTCCCTCTGATCCTCCCCTGGTGCCCTGTCTGCCCACAGCCTGAGAGGTCGTGTGCTCCGTTTGGGACAGCGGCACCAAGCGTCTGCCCTCTGTGCCCAGCTCCGTGTGCTCACACCCGCACCACAGCCTCAGATCCTGCCGACTGGGACTGTGATTCTATCGCCCTTGGATCTGCCCGGCTGCTGCCCCATGACTGGTTTGCATTTTGTCTGAAGGTCTGGCTTTCGCTTCACCCCTAGAACTCAGAGTGCTGAATCAGTTGCTGCCCATCATATCAGCTGGTCACATGCCTTGGCATGAGGGGCCTTTAGCTATTCAGTTCTTCCTGGGTCACGGTGGGCAGGAATGCGACTGCTAAGTGTGACTGCATGATAGGCTGCTGGCCTTTCTCTGCAAGGAGGGGCTTATGCTAGAGCATTTTGCTTGATTGCTGTTAAGTGGTACCAGGGCTGCAGGGACTCTGTGGCCTCCTGGAGGCAAACCTTTGACACTAGCCTATCTAGCACCATCCAGGGGCCTGAGGGGAAAAGGAGAGGGCTGGGGATCTGGCAGAGTCAGCTTCCAGGGAACCTGCAACTTCGACTTTTCTGGGCTATGCTGGGTTCATCTCTTTGACTCCTACAGGGTAGGCGGGGGGCCAGAGTGCCATGGTTAGGTGCATACC
Organism: Petromus typicus; assembly: GCA_004026965.1. Taxonomy (NCBI): domain Eukaryota; kingdom Metazoa; phylum Chordata; class Mammalia; order Rodentia; family Petromuridae; genus Petromus; species Petromus typicus. The sequence continues at coordinate 84,659 of PVIR01001715.1, read as the reverse complement.
AAGCACAGCCTGGCACACGGTCAGTGAGCAATAGCCCACTTGTTCTGACTTCTGCCTCACTCCACGATCCAGGCATGGGTATTTGGAAGAGGAGCGGGCAAGGGTTGTTACCGGCTTGCTTGCTGTCTGCGGCTTCTTAAGAGGGGCCTCCTCCTTCACCGGGGCTTGCTTGGGTTTCCTGACCTTTCGTCTCTGCTCATCTTCCTCCTTCTGTCGCAGAAGTTCCTGCTGCAGCTTCTTCTCCTGCAGCTCCCGGGCCAGCCGCTCCAGCTCCCTTCGTGGAAGGAGGCAGAGCAAACAGTTCAGGCCTCCAGCCAGCGCCCGCCTGCCTGCTGGGGCTGTGAGGTCAGGGGCTGCGGGTGCGGCTTTCTTGGGTATGAAGAGAGAGAATGGACAGAAGAAAGCTGGGGAGTGGGAGGGAGTGAAGAAGGAAGAAGGGAGGGAGAAAAAGAAGAAAAATCCAATCTGCCTTTACATGTCTGTTCAGTAAGTCTCAGGGTAATCAAGCACAACTGGGAGGGATTTTCAATTAATCTGCGTCTATTCCAATCTCCTCTCCTAGGAGAGCATCTCTGATAAACAACTTTCAAAAACTGTCCTGGGATGAGTGCAGATGTGGCCCAACCTCTACACTGTCACTCTGATGTCTGCACAGTAAGAAGCAGTGTTAACAGAGGTCCTTTGCCGTTGCTAGATGGCAAGTGTGACGCCAGGTCTGAGGGCCACGTTCTTCACCTCTGTCCTTCCCTCTCTGCTGTGCTGTCACCATGCCTATCCCAGCTGTTAACTGCAGAGCAGGCACCAAGGTTGGAGACCAACCGCAAACAAAGGAGGGGCAGCACTTCCGGGTTATCTAAACCATCTCTTCACCCTCAGAAATTTGTAGTTCTTCCTCACTGTGGTTCTGTGGGATGCCCAGTGCGGTCAACTCAGCATCCTTCCTCTGTGTGTGTGTGTGTGTGTGTGTGGTGTGTGTGTGAGTGTGTGTATGTGAGTGATACAACTCCTTTTTGAGCCCTATGGGTCAAATTTGCATATTCTAAATCCACCATGAATGAATGACTGGAAGCAGGAGCCTGGGTGACAGAGTATCCTTTGGAGCCCCAGACTTGTGCCTCTGACAGACTGGACATTTTTTTTTTTTTAAACAGGGTCTCGCTTTGTGGTTCAGGCTGGCCCTGAGCTCAACCTCAAACTCACATCACAGCAATCCTCCTGCCTCTGCCTCTGGAGTGCTGGGATTATAGGCGGGAGCCACCACGCCCGGCATGTGGTATGTGGTACTGATTGCTGGTGGGTGTGAGTCTCCACGCCCAATATTATGTGGTTACCAGGGATCGAACCTGGGTCCTTGGGCTTGCAAGACAGGCGTGGGAACCACTGAGCTAAATCCCCAGCCCCAGATTGGACATTTCTACAGTGGGCTATCAGGAGAAAGGGTGAGGGTGTGCTGTGGGGGAGGGGGAACACAGAGCTCCTCTGGGGCCCGTGGGAGGAGTCTGGAGGAAGAGTGAGAGGAGAGAAGCAGGTTGCCTTGTGGGTGATAGCTCCGCTTTATCCCCGTCAGTGCTGGTGTCCCGGGGGGTCAGCTGAATTGCAAGCCCACCAAGTTTGAAGATCTGAAGAAGAATGTTCCTCTGTCCCACTGCACTTGAGTCTCTGAGATACCTGAGTCTCCCAGGCTCTAGGTGGCGTGGAGAGATCTAGTTGTTCTCATGTCATCTCCAGTGTGGGCAGAGAGGGTGGCTGAGCTTGCTGGCTGTGAGGTTGCCTGGGGTGTCAGGGGAACTGCCAGGCCAAGGATCACCTGGGAGGGGCAGCTGGGCCTCAGGGCATGGGCATCGGGAACGGGAGAAATGGCTGGTTTCTGGGGTGCAGCCCTCATACCCATGTCAGGACAATGGGTTCAGGGGTTACCAGCTGTGGGTACCTCGGCACAGAGGCTGATAAGCTCTATCAGGGTACTCTTGCCAAGGAAGATGAAGGTGGCAGGAGCCCCGCCCCGGCCATGACAGCCATGACATTATAGACACTTCCTGTCACAAACCCTCAAAGGTTGCAGCAGAGAAGTCTGATGAGACTTCAAGTGCTCCACTGCTGCCCTCTCCAAAGATGACCTGAGCTGAGGATGTGCCCGGCCTGCCCTGCCCCCCACCCCCCAACTCCCGCGGGGCACAGCCTCTGCTTGGCTGCCTACCTCTTCTTCCTCTCCCGAAGTCCCTGCTGAATGTCCCGGTCAAACTTGTTCTTCTCCTCTTCTGTCAGGGCATCATATTCGTCCTCATCCATGTTTTGAAGACGTTTCTTCTCCTTCTCCAACGCTTCCTTCTGTTTCTGTTCTGTGGGAGTGGGTGGGGGACATGGAGGGGCAGGTCAAGTCCAGTACCCACTCTGCTCTTTGGTGGCACAGCCTGTGACGGCGAGAGGTGGCACGTGGGTGGCTGGCATTCCTAATCCCTCTTTTACTCTTACAAATCTGGTTTCCATCTGTGGTTGACCAAATGGTGGCCCTTAAAGATGCCCACACCCTAGTCCTTGGAACTTTCTATCCATGACAGGAGGGATTTTGTGGACTTGGTTGAATTAAGGGTCTTGAGATGAGGAAATCAGCCCAGTCTAATCAGAGTCCTTGTAAGAAGGAGGAGGGTAGTCAAGGTCAGAGGAGACATGACAGCAGAAGCAGAATTCAGAGGACTGCAAGGAAGGGACCATGAGCCAAGGGCCACAGATGGCCTTTAGAAGCTGGAAAAGCATCCTGCTCAACAACAGCCTCCAACGGACCACAGCTCTGCTAATACCTTGGCTAGGACTTTTGGCCTAGAACTATAAGGCAATAGGTTTATGTTAAGACACCTAGTTGTGTTTGTTGTGCTCCAAATTCGTATGTGGAAATCTAATCCCCAAAAGGACAGTTCTAAGAGCTTGGATCTCTAAGAAGTGACTAGATTGTGAGTGCAGAGACCACCCAAACGGGGTGCCCAGGGAAGCAGGACCAAGGTGAGTGGGGGGCTGGGCCTGAACTCTCAGAGGCAGGGGTCTGGACCCCAGGGCCAGGACTGCTGGCAGCTGAGCCCAGATCCATCTCTCAAGGGCCAAACTTTCTGGGTTTTCTTCTGATTAAACTGGGAATTAAGCTACTGTACTCTGTGTGTGTATGAATTTTCCAATCAAATCTTTCAGTTACAGATTTTTTTTTCCCCTCCCAGGCATTGGCATATGACTGAAGAAGCAAAGGTTTCAGAGGGGCAGACTTGGTTCTCTTACTAATGTGCATATGGGCTTGACAAGACTTTCTCCTCTGATTCCCTCTTCTCTTCCTCATTTCTTCCCTTTCTTCCTCCTTCCTCCTCTTTCTCTGCTGTACTAGTGATTGAAACCAGGGAATTTTTACTGAGCTGTGTCCTCAGCCCATTTTTAATTTTTTATTTTGAGACAGAGTTTCTCTGAGTTGCTCAGGGTTGGACTCAAACTTGTGATCCTCCTCCATCAACCTCCTCGAGAGCTGAGATTACTGATGCTCACCACAACACCTAGGAGGACTTCTGCCATCCCTGACCTTCGCTGCCCTCATCTGTTAAATGGGAACAATAATCTTCACAGGTTTACTGTGAAGATTCAGTGACCCTAAGTATGCAAATGTCTACTAGAGTGTTGGCACAAGAAGGCTGTAATGTCAAGGTTGTTTGTAGAACTCACCAGCTTGTCTATTTCTACAGGAAATACATGGCTGGCTTAAACTAAACCAGCAAGTAAAGGACCGCCTTAGCCAAGTAGGCCTTGCTATGTGCTCTCAGGCCATAACTAAAGAGGGGTGTGTGGGGGACCGACTGTGTCTGGTGCCAGGAGTGGGGTTCAGCTTTTGTACCATAACCTCTAACAGGTTGCTCTGTCCCAGTTGCCTCCTAGCAAAGGAGCAATGCGAACCCTGCAGCCACCTCCTCGGCTGGAGGTGCGGTGCCCATGAGACAGGCAGGAAGTAGAAAAACTGTACTGAAGCCCAGTGGCCTATCCGGTCAGGTTGAAAAGCCCAGGCTGTGGAGAGGAGAGACCCTGGCAGGCGTGGGGCCTTGCCTTCTTGCTCCTTTCTGGCCCTCTCCTGGACCTTCATGGCCGTGTAATCCTGGGCCATGTTGAGAACGTAGATGTGCTCCCGGCTGCCCAAGGCCTTCAGCAGGCAGAGGAGGGCAGCAGGCGCATTCCGTGCGAACAGTGTGTCCAGGCTGTCAAACACCACTCCTCGGTAGCAGTCACTCATCTGCAACCAGAAAGAGTGAGACGGTGGATACCAGGCCTCCAAGCCAGCTGCTCTCCAGACAGCGAGCTGTTGGCTCTTCTGCTGGGGTTTTCACTGGTGCCTCCAGGAGGTCTGTGCACCTACTGGACCTCAATAGATGATAATATCACGGAATTACCCTCTGCTGCTAAATTGAGGTGCTGCTGTAGAGCAAAGGGAAGAATAAAAATATCTAAGCAGCTCCATAGGTCTTCATACGTAGCTGCAGAGCACAGGATTTATTCCATCTCTATAGAATAAAGGGCCAAACTGTTAAAGGATGGTTGAGGACGATCCATGAGATGTATGGAAATAAGCTGCTAAGAAAAGCTGCCCCCGTGCATAGAGCACCAGGCGGCCAGAGAGCTGGAGTGGAGGGTGGCTGCTGTTCGCCACAGCCTCACTGCCCTGAAGTGCAATGGTTTTGGTGACATTAACCCTGACGAACAGGCCTCTCTGCCCTGAAGTGTCACTCAAAGTGTGCTCCAGACTCTGTCCAGCCCCTGGCCAGCCACTGATCTTCAGGTATCTGATGCCATGAGAAGCTTGTGTAGGGGCGTAAATTAGTTCCAGGAAACACCTTTTAGTTGAGCTGGCACTGTTATTACTTTGTAGCAAGACTTTGTTGACTAAGGAAGCAAAGCAAGCTCCATCTCACCAAAGACCAAAATCCCATCTTTCTTCCTCTAGGGCCCCAGTTCTGAGCAGCCCATGGCCCAGAATTTCAGCTCAAAACCTAGTGACAGTGCTTGAGAGCTGCGTTCTGAGGTTGTGTGCAGGTACACGTGACATACCTGTATCCGTTCTGTCAGGATCTGTGTCAGTAGCTCGTCGGGGAACACGCAGCTCATCAGCCCAGTCTCCCCTCCGATACTGGTGCTGACACTGAGCCGGCGTGGGGTGGGGCCCAGGAGAGGGCTGGAGGGAATCTGTGAGTTAGGGAAGCACCAGGAATCAGAATCCAGCTTTGTGTCTCCACAGCTCTGACATCTATGAGTTATGTGCCCTCAAGAAAATCCTACAGTCAGTCTTCCTGGGGCGCCTCATCTATTGAATGGAAAGTCCCATCTTCCTCGAAGACCCTCCGGAAGCTCGAGTGGGAGTGAACACTGTGGAAAGTCCTGCACACGTTTGTTATTCATTCAACAGACAGTATTAGCAAGCCTCAGGCCTCCACAGGGATTACGGGTCCAATAACGGGCCAGGCTGACAGTGTGCTACCCGGGTAATGTGGGCAGGAGACATGAGCAAAGAGAAGGGCCTTTCTGGGAGGGAACAGTGAGCTCCCTTGACACGAGTGTGCTTGTGGAAGTTGGGGTGTACCCGGGAGCCCTGTGTGGCTGGACCTTGTCAGCATTGGGGAAAGTGTGTCAGGAGGGGGAGGTGGAGACAAAGGCCTCATTGGAGTCTCCGAGGAAGAGGACGGACGAGCCTGATGGGGGGAGGCCATCACGCAGCAATTTCTTAGAGAAAGAATGCTGTGAGACAAGAATGCTGGATTAAATGTTATCCAAACAGCAGGATTCCTAATGTATTTCCTGGACAAATGAAATGAAAATGAAAGACTGCATGACAGGCCATTATGACTAAAATTGCAGTTGTTAGAGCTTCAAGACGACCAGAAAGCCCTGTCTGTGAGTGAAGCCCTCTGGTGAGGACTCTCTTGTCCTGCAGTTGAGTCCTGTCACACTGGAGCACAGTGAGGGGATGAGGAGATCTGATTTCTACTCTTGACTTTTAAGTTTCCTATTTATTGATTGGAGTTGGAATTGGGATCTTCTGCTACCCTTGAAGTATTCTCCATAGTTCGCTTCTAGGTGGGCAGAACCAAACCAAAGAAAATGGCTCACTATAATACCCAATTTGTAACAGATACAATTTTTAATCTATGCATGAATATCATTTTAGGTCTTGGAAAAGAAGGTTGAAAGAGTAGCGCTGCAAAAGAAAAATAAACTCAGTGGTGTTTTACTTGACAAGGTGTGCAAAGAATGCAAAACAAGTTAAGAGCAGAGACACTACCTGGCACAAATCCAGCCCCTGGGACGCTTCCTCCAGCAGATTCCTCTGCTCCATCCACTTGCCCATTTGCATCTAACATGCCAGCTTCCTTTCCTATTAGGACCTAACTCTTTACCCCACCCATTCTCCCAAGCCAATCCTCAGATCTCCTCATCTGTGGAGACCTATGATTCTGCTCCATCCATCTGGCCCACCCAGTGCATGGATCTCCTCTCCCACAAAGAGCTTCACTGATCTCCTTCCACCACACGACGGTCTCTGGAATGTTCCCCTCTCCCGCTGCTGCTGCAGCAGTCTCCGATCGTAAGGGGCTTAGACCCTGAACTCTTCCTGTGGTCCCTATGTCCTCTTCTTTTTTTTTTTTCCACCATCTTTCTGCCCCTTTTATTTTTTTACTGAAGTTTTTATTGGTATATTACATATACATATCATGATTGCACTCCACAATGAGAATTTGAACCAGTATATGCCACAACTTAATTCTCATTTTTTTCCCATAGCCCTACCCACCCTACCCCAGCCCCCCCCCCCCAAATACATAAACTTTGTTTCGTTTCTCAGCCTATGTCCTCTTCTTAATTCCTTCTCTACCTAGGCTGGACTCTGCATGCCAGTGTCACCCTCCACCCTACACCATACCCCTTCTCTGACCTAATAACTTCTTTTCTTTCTGCCCCTGAGAGTTCTACTGGGGGCCACTCGGAGACATCTTGTAACTGTAAAGTTATGGTTTTCAATGTTGGTCAGATTATCACCACAGTCACCTACTACATCCCTTGTCCATCACTGAGTTCTCATTTTACCCACAGTGGGGCCTTTGGTGCTTTGCTGCTGTCCCCCAGCAGGCTGCTGTGCTGCCCCTGCCTCCTTCTGAAGACCGTGCCCCTCCCATTCACAGGCCTTTCGACAAAATCTTCAACTTCCATTGTCCAACTCGCTTCTCTCACCCTTAGCTGTATCTGTTTTTACCTTTCTTAATCCCAGAGAAAGCCAGGTCTCTTCTCCTCCACTCATGCTTGTTCTACCCTTCCTACCTTCTCCCGGGATCTTATTCCCTCTTGGATGGGAGTTCCTTTCTATACAGAACTGCCTGTGCCTCTACTTCCTTTCTGAGGATGGATGCGGTTGACCTTCAGTTTACCCAAAAACTACTCCTCTCTTTTTGTTCCCTTTCAAACATCTTAAAAGTCTGCACTCATGTGACTTCACTTTTCCACCCGGCAGCTTGTTACTCATCTTACCCTCCTGCCTCTGGCTTTAGCACCTGCCTGTTTTCCTCGCTTGCTCTCTATGTCCCTCAGCGTGTCAGGGACCAAGACACTTTTTGCAGCCCTCCCTCCACTTACATTAACGGTTTCATCCTTCATGTTCATTTATATTAGGTTGAACTGTAGGAAACTGCTCTGTGGAGTTCTAAAGTGGTTGAATACTGGCCATTTCCCACGACTCAACCTACTTCCTTTCCAGCCTTTCTTCATCATTGATCTCATTGTATTGCAATTATTTGTGAGAGTGGTTATCTGCCTTGTAGAACTTTTCATCAGTACAGCTTGTGTTCAGAGACTTTGCTTTATTGTCATTTCACCTGCACCCAACCTGGTGCCTGTCACATAAAAGGCACTTATCAGGCACTAGCTGGGTGAGCAGGCCCAGGAATTGGGCTGTCCTGGCAAGAACATCCTTAGTGATGAAGAGCTCTGGCCTGGCTTCAGTGTGCTGAGGAGGAAGAGGAAGGGGAGGAGGAAGGGTCCCTGCTTCCTTCCGGAGGGCCCCAGTTGGTACCTGTGGTGTTTCAGACTGGTGCTGGTGGTGCTGCTTCTGTGACCCAGAACTGTGGCTCTCTGGCTTGCTTTTGGTTAAGAACACACTTCCACGCGTGCTCTTTCCAAGTTTAATTTCTGGGGTCACCAGATTGATTTCCGAGGTGAGCTTGCCCAAGTTCTCACTGCTTGGTCGCGATTGTACTGTGGCACTTTGACCTCCAGAAGCCTCCTGGACTATAGGGAGAGGGCAAAGTTATTTTTTATTGGAAGTCACATTAGGATAAGAAGAACATGACAGTGGGTGTGGCACATTGAAATCTTGTGTCATTCCATATACAGCTGACTGAGTTAGGGTGGAGAAGAGGATCCACCCACCATGGGTTGAAGAGAGGTCAGTGGAGAGTTGAGCCCGGGGTCCTGAGGCCCCTGGGTTGGTCTAAATCCACTTTCTTTTCCAGCTCAGAGGGTAATTTCTGAAACAGAGGCTGCGCTGTGACTCTGCCTTGGAAACTGAGCACCCGACCTGTTGAGGTTCTAGACAACAGTGAAGCCAGTGCATTGGCATCGGGCTTCTCCATCCTCAGTGGAACCATCTCAATGAACAAAAACCTAAGGAAGAAGTGTTAATTTCTTCTGATTCTCCTTTAAGCCTCCTACTCACTGAGAAGCTCGCTTCCAAAATTCTATTTGTTTAAAGGCTGTTTGGAAAAATCACTGCTGGAGTACCTCTGGCCTTTATGATAGATCCTTGCTACTTTCTACCCTGTAGAAATCCCGCACCACTTGACCATCTTCACTGGCCCTGTCTCATCCTTCCCTTGGGGTTCCAGTGTACCCCAGTATGAGGTCAGGAGTGTAGCAGATGTTCTAGGTCCTTTGAGATGGGGCGATGGAGCCATGTGCTAAGAAGCATCAATGCTTTTCTAGTTTCCAGAGACTCAGGAATACTCCTTGCTTCTGCTGACCATTTCTGCAAATAAACTCTTAGAATTCTCAGGAATGTTGTCACTACAATTTATTGTGCCTTATCTTTTCATGACACTCCTTCCTCCCCTCCCCCAGCAGGTGATTACACACACACAAGGACTTGGTTCTGCAGCTCTCGGCCCCTGGCCTGCTGTAAGCACAGCACTGGCTAGCCCGACGCTCGCCCAGGGCCCTCATTGTGAAATCCAAGCAGGCTCCACCTGCCCCCATCACAAGTATTCACCACCAGTGATCTCACATTGGCAGTACCCGTCCACTTCACTGTAGGGCCTGCTACTCCTGTCCAGGACCACTCTTCACTGCTGAGGAATCTCTTCTGTGATTTTCACTTGCCTCACCTTTCCCTGTCCATAGGACCCTCTTCTGGCTATTTATGTAAACAATAGCCAGTTCTGAGCAAGTCCTGCTTTGTGTTCAGGGTTTTCCCACTGAGCAGATGCTCTCTGGGCCGCAGATCTTCAAATGACTGGAGGAGGGTCAGCCACAGTGGGCTTCACTACAATGGGGTCCAAAAATCTCAACTCATTTCCGCCCCAACAGACTGTGCCTTCCCTATCTTGGAAAATGGCGCCCTCCTCCTAGTGTCTGTGGCTGGAAATCTCTCTCTGGTCTTGAGTGCCTGCCACTCCTTCCATTCTTTGCCACGCAGGTGTATGTGGCAGCTGGTCCAGACCCAGCCTTCCTCAGTTCTCTGCTGCTTCCTTTATGAGACATCACAAGAGCAGTTTCGGTAATGACTTTCTGACTTCTGGGGAACCACAATGTGAAAACTGCCCCAATTCCTCTGTTCAGTACAACCTGAATTCCTACAGAAGGTCATTATGATTGGGCTCAACTTGCTTCCTTATCCCGGATACACAGTACTATCGATTTCCTTGGTCTGCAGTGTCCTGTCTTATTTTTGCCTATTAATATTCTCCTGTTCCTTCAAAGCTTGTAAGAAGCTCCTCCAAATGGCCCTATTGAAACCCACTCATCCCAAACTTGCTCCTTCACAGAAATTGGGCCTTCTGCTGCCACGTTATTTTCCCTCACGTTCACTCTCCTCCAGGTGTCAGCCTGCACAGTGTCTTTTCATCCAATGCCCTGTCCTCTACAGTGTGGAGCACAGGCTGCATCAGGCAAGGCAGGAACCTGTACGTGCTTGGTGGAGAAAATTCTTCTCTGGGCCATGTTGGCAGTGCATTACCAGTCAGCCTTTGGTGAGCAGTGGGAGGAAAGCTCAGTGGCTACAGAGAAGATGAGTATTATCAGGAGGGGTGCCGCTGACCATGACAAATCAGGGAGTGTGGGGACTTACTAGAGTCCTCTCCTTCCTTTATGGACTGCTCTATGGTGGCCCTGATGCAGAGGTCACGGGCCCGCATCCCAGAGATGTTGTTGCTGTCAGATATGGCTTCCAGGACAACAGAGTCAATGTTCAGGCAGGCTGCGCTGTAGTACTTGGCTATGCTGAGAGCATTGGGTGTCTTCCCTGTAGAGAAAACCAGGCCTGAGTGTCATGGTTATCATTTGCTCAGTGTCCTAGACAGAAGTCTACAGAACGGAGGCCCCCACGAAGTGATCTGAGCGCTCTGCTCCCAGATCTGAGTGGCCAGAGGAGCAGCGGCACAAAGACGGCAGCTCCGAGCCCAGCGTCAGGGCCCTGGACCTGGTCCTGACGCTGCCACTGACCCACTTGTGCACTGCTGCCCATTCCTGCTGGTTTCCAAGACAGATTTTATGGGTGGTCTTGAAATACTTCAGAGGTCTTATTGCTTCCAGTTCTAACAGGAGGGCTTCTTCAAAGAATAATGTATGTTGATTTTCCCCCTCAGTATAAAGTACTTTTATTAGAAAGAAAGCAGAAAGTTCAGAAATAATAAGAGCAAAGAAAATGAAACACATTGATAATTTACTCATCAGGAGATATCACAGTTAGCTCACAGGTTGCCAAATTTGTGTATAGAAATGGGCTAGCTACTGTGAGAAATAGCCCCCCCCCAAGAGATTCATGTTCTAATTCCTGGAACTTGCAAATATAGTGCCTTGCATGGTAACTACAGGCTTGGTGGATGCAGTAAGTTTATAGATCTTAACTTGATTACCCTCGGTTATGTGGACCTGCTCAAGCTAACCACAAGCATCCTTGTAAGGGGGAAAAGAAGAGGGTTGGAGTCAGGGCAGGTGCTTTGGGAACACAGAGAGAAAGAGACCGGACAGTGTTGCACTATTGACTTTGAAGGAGGAAGGGGTTCTGAAATTGGAACTGGACGACATTCCCGGAAGCCAGAAAAGCCAAGCAAATGGACTGTCCCTTGGAGCATCTGGAAGAATTACAGTCCTGCTGACCTATTTTAGACTTCTGACCTCTGGCACTATAAAAGTACAAATTTGTTTTGTTTCAAGCCACTGTGTTTGGGATTATCTGTTATAGAAGCAATACAGACTACCATAAATTACAAATAGTAAGCATGATCTTTTCTTATATGAGGTGATACCTTATATTATAAATATCTTTTATTCATTCAGTACACCTTAAAATTGTGGTAAAATATGTGTAACATAAAACGCTACTTTGACCACTTTTCAGTGCACTGCAGCCAGCACTATCATCCATCTCTAGCACTTTTTCATGTTTCCAAACTGAAACTTTGTACAAATTAACCATTAACCCTCTATACCCCCAGCAACTCCCACTCTCTCCGCCTTTTTTATGGCTATGACCACTCTTGGTACTTCATAAAAATGGAATAATGTAGTTTTCCTTCTGTGTTTGTCTTATTTTACTTAGCATAATTATTTCAAGATTCATTCAGCAGGTAGCATGTGTCAGAACTGCATTCCTTTCAGGGCTGAGTAACCCATTTTTCCCAAAGTTTATCTGTTCATCTATCAATGGATTATTGGATTTTTTTCTGCCTTTTGGCTATTGTGAAGAATGCTGCTGTCAGCGAGAACAAAGACCCTGTTTTCAATGGCAATTAATTTACTACATAAATGTATTATGGTTTATTAACCAACTACCCATACCAGGGGCTTTAATTGCTCTCAATTTTGCATTATTATAAACAGCACCACAATGAACATTCATGCAGTTAATCTGTCTACATTATTAATCATTTTCCTGAGAAACTTTACAAAGGAACATTGTCAAAGGGTCTGCATATATTCTTCCCTTGCTTTTAAAATGTCTAATGCCCTAGGTTTTTCTTTAATATTTAAAAATTATTAAAAGAATAGATGCTCAGATAATTTAGAGATATATCAATTCAAAATGAGGTGTCTTTTCTCCTCCTTACCCCCTTATCTTTGAGGTCAGCAAGTTAACACTTTGGGGGATTCTCCTTCAGTATATAAATTATAAGCAAAAGAGTCTTTTGTTGTTTCAAATAATACAGTGCTAATTCTCCAGAATCCCAAACAAGACAAAATCCCCAACAATGAACAGGTTTTTTTTTTTTTTTTTTGAGACAGAGTCTTGCTTTGTAGTAGTTCAGGCTGGCCCTGAGCTCAGCCTCAGACTCATATCACAGCAATCCTCCTGCCTCTGCCTCTGCCTCCCAAGTGCTGGGATTACAGGCGTGAGCCACCACGCCCGGCACTGTGGTATGTGGTACTGATTGCTGCTGGGCGTGAGTCTCCACGCCCAATATTGTATGTGGTTAACCGGGATCAAACCCAGGTCCTTGCGCTTGCAAGACAGGCACTGGAACCAATGAGCTAAATCCCCGGCCCAACAATGAACAGTTTGATACTAGTAATTGCTAACTGATTCTTTTGAAAACGTCGAGGCATCATCAAGATGCCAGGACTGCTATTGCTGGCGCTGACATTCCACTTTATAAAACTCGTTATCCTCAGATGGAGACTCAAGTGGGCCCTCTCCAACACTGGGGCTTGTAGCTCCCTTCAAGACCATGCATGTTCGGGATTAACTCTCCAGGGGTTTTCAATCTTTATTGGCCTCGACTATCTCTCGAACTCTCCTTTCATTTTCCCAAAATGGCCACAAGGTGCTTTGGGTGATGGGATCGTCAGAACACGTTTGATCACATCCTTCATTGCTCTGTTGCACCTGTTGCTCCTAAATCTGGCCTTAGAACGTTTAGGCTCTGTTTTATGACTTTTCAAGGAAAGGCTCTTCAAAGAAGAGGGAGGGTGTGGTTACTTTTGTAAAGACTCTTGGAACTTCTCCAAGAGAATGTAGAAGATGCTGCAGAAATGTCTGAGTGACAATAATTGGGCTGGAAAAAGTTTCAGGAAAGCAGAAACTGAGAGAGGTTCACAGGGCATCTCTACAAGGGCCCTCTGTTCGGCCGCTCACTAGCAGGGTGCCTCAGGGCAGACATCCTACAGTTTTTCTGAACCTTGACAGTGTATGGGGTACAGGTGATCAGACACTCTTCTCTGGGTGGTTTTGAAGTTTAAACAAAGAAGGAAATGAATGGGCAAGAGCTATGAAAACAAGAAGTCACTACTCAAGTTAAAGATCTTGTTCAGGGTGGGTGACTTTGCTGCTTTGGGCTAATGGTGAGGTTGACACATGTAATTGGTGGGGGGCAATAAAAGACCTTTGTTAAAAAATGACTCTCTCCTTGACAGCTCAAGGTTTATGACAGGCAAAATGTTTCTGGGACTATTTAGTGTGTGATCAGAATGTTTTTTCAAGAAAGATGCAAAGTCCACAGATGGCTATAATTATAGAGGCTAATAATAATCATGTAGCAATAATAATAATAATAACAACATCAACTCTTTGACTATTACATGCCAAGTACTGGCATAAACATTTTATACAAGTGTTGTCACTCACTTCTTTTTTATTTTTATTTTTTCAAAATTTCCTTTTCTGCCCATCCTGCATTAGTTTGTTCTTCTTATGACTACCCTGTAAAGAAATAATGCTGGGGCCGGGGATTTAGCTCAGTGGTTCCAGCATCGAGGCAAGTGTAAGGTCCCAAGTTTGATCCTTGGTACCACACACCACAGTGCCAGTCATGGTGCCTCACACCTGTAATCCCAGCCCTTGGGAGGCAGATGCAGGAGGACTGCTATGAGTTTGAGGCTGGGCTGGGTTACATAGTGAGTTCAGCCTGAACTACAAAGTGAGACCCTGTCTCAAAAAACTAAAGGGGAGGGAGGGAGTAAGGGAGGGAGAGAGAGAAAGGAAAGAGGACAGAGAGAGAGACAGAGAGAGAGAGAGAGAGAGAGAGAGGCACACACACAGAGAATGCTGTAAATATCACATTACAGATAGACATAAAGGGCCCAGACCCTTTGGTAACTTTCAGAGGTGCACAGCTCTACATGGCAGCGGCAGGATCTGTGAGGGGCTGTCTGGCTCGGGGTACAGGCTCTTTGTCACTCTGGTCTGCCGCTCCTCACCTAAAAGTGTTATCTACAACTCTAACTGCATGGAGGAAGCTGCCACCCTCGAGGCCAGGGGGTTTATGAAAGAGACATGTAGCTTTCTTGGCCTTAACCTCCACTCAACATACCTGACAAGGCTGTCACATACCTGACAAGGGTGTCCCATGGATGATAATGGCGATCCCTTTCCGGCTCTTGGCCATGCGGCCTTCTCCAGAGATGTCAATGCCGAGGTGGCGAGCGATCGCCTTGTCCACTGGGTTGCTTTCCACCTCTCCAACTTCCTCCAGAGAGTGGCTGCTGCTTCTCTGAACCTTGTCAGCTGCAATTTAAAAAGATGTGTGTGCACATACTTGTGCACGATGGGTGCACACCCAGGATGTTCATGGATATGGAGGGAAATGGGAACGAATCCATACACCTTTTTAAATATGGCTATTTGAAATGGAAACACTCTAGCAGCCCCACCTACAGGGTATGACAGTGTCCATTGTCCACACCCATTAAAATTTAAAGATGCAAATACTCTGGTTAGAATTCTATTTGGGGACTCTTTCCTGCTGAGAAATAAAAAGGGTGTTTATATGAAGAAGAGGACTGTTTATCGTGAGCCAAACTTCTAACATTAAGGGAAAGGGCCAAATAAATTAGTAAACATTAGTTTTATGGTATAGAATGTATTAATGAAATAAGGATCTAGGTAGGAGAGGCTGGCAAACGACAGCCCCTGGCCTGCACCTTGATTTTATAAATGAGTTTTTTCTCCTTCTGGTACTGGAGATGGAACCCAGGGCCTTTACATAGCCGCATCCCCAGCCTTTATAATGCTTTTTTAGTTTGAGTTTGGGAAACTAAATAGGTGATAACAAAATCAGGCCCCTACTAACTGCACTCCACAGCTTTTTCACATAATATGTATGGGATCTTTCCACTGAGTTAAGGACAGATCTAGTTCTCTTGTCAAATAGCTGCCAAATCAACACCATTGTACAGATTCATAAAATAACTAGAGGCCTACTGCAAGGCGCTTATATGGTTTCCCGGTTGTTCAGTCCAAACCAAGGCAGTGTCCTGCCTCCGTAGGGAGGGCATGAATGCGGAAGTGGAGAGGACAGGGCCCAGTCTGGAGAATTGCCTGGGAGGCCAGAGCCACTTAGAGGCAGGCTGATGGAGTCAGGGTGGATTACACATGATGCCCTAAGCCAGGAACTTCTGTCATCTCAGTTTTAACTTTAATTTATTCATCTAGTAAACTTGAGTAGGTCTAAGAATGCTGATTTAAGTAAACTCTTCACAGGTCATACCAGTCTTGCCTGGAACTCTGTTCCTTGAGGGGGGCATGTGACAAGTTGGATTACGCTATTTTCAGGGTTTATAATGACTGGCAAACAGCCCCCATGAATGCAGTTTTGCTGGATTTAATTTTCTAAATATTGTTTCTTTATCTTGTATCTCTTGGGGGAAAAAAGGCCAGAATGTGGGCTCACAGGTTGGGAGGTGGAGAGGGGGGTCCTTAATGGTCCCATTGGAGGGAGTCATTGAATACTGTCCACTTTCCCCGAGTTGTTCTCACTCTGCTGAATTTTAACACGCATGATTCAGGCCTTCGAATGAACACTCAGTTGGGTTAAAATCATTGTGGAGAGAAGAAGATATCATATTTGTGCTGCCCTATGGACACCTACGCTCAGGTACAGGATCAGTGGATGGGTCAGGGCTTCTCTAGAGGGCACAGATGCTGGGCAGGGACTCAGTTCTGGGGAATCCAGAGGGGATATTTGTTTTTTTAAATTTTTTAATCTTTATTGGTACATTACATATACACATCATGATTGCACTCCATAATGGGGATTTGTACCAGTATAAGACACAACTTAATTCTCATTTTTTCCCATAGCCCTATCCACCCTACCGCCCCCCCCATATACATAAAATTTGTTTCCTTACTTTTTTGTTACAATCCACAGGGGATATTTTATGGAGAAAGGTGACAACGTATGAACAGTCTTCATTTCTATTTAAAGAGAATGGATTCCTAAACATTAAAATAGTCACTTACTTTGAAAGATTAATTTTTCCATGCTGTCCTCATCCTCATCTTCATCTGTGTAGGTTCTGGGGTCTGTCAAAGGGTTGGCCCGCTCTTCAAAGTAGGATGTGATAGAGATGCCCTGGCTGACCGAGGGCCTCTTCATGCTAGTGGAGGCTCCTGACACGGTCATCTCCTCTGATTCTGCCAGTGAGCAATGGAATCACACAGAAAAGAGGGGGACGGGAAGAAGGGATATGGGGGCCGTGAAGGAAAGACAAACAAAGAGGGGAATCACTGTACCAGGTGCCCTCACTCTCGATTATCTGACCCCACCGAAGAAGAATGGCAGGCAGTTGGCTGTTTGAAAACTGTTTCTATATTTTAACGTTTGCTTACAGAACCAAATTACATATTGGCTTAGCAATTTAGAAAATTCAGAACAGCCCCACATTATAAAGTTCAGCTGTTAAAGGAGATCGGGACAGACAAAGAAATAGTGACAGGAATTGTAGATGAATTTTATACCAGGACAGGAGAGGAGCATTGCTCAGATTTTTAGTTTTTAAATTTTCAGCACCACACCCGGGATTACAGTGTACCTACCGGTCTGCAGCCTGCTAACCCCTGATCTTCTCACCAACACTTCCCATGTCACCGTTAAGCACACCCGCCACTGTCTTTCCTCTCTGTCCCCTCTTCAGCAGCATTTGGAGGGAGGGAGAGGCAATGGGGTGGGGCAGGACACGGTGATCCCCCAACCTAGGCAGACATCTCTCTGTTTAGAGTTGCGATGTGAGCCTGAGAGGTTGTGGTCTTCTTATGCACAGAGTGATATAAAGACAGAGGAGGAAAGGACCGTCTGAGGAAGAGAGTTTCAGAAGAAATCAAACACCGGATGGCTCCATGTTGGACTTCCAGCCTCTAGAGTTATGGGAAAACGAATCCGTCTTGGTTGAACTACCTGGTCTGTGGTATTTGTTACAGCAGTCCTAGCAAACTAACAACATGCTCAACAGCCTGGCCCCGAGTCTGGGTGGGTGGGAGGCGGCCTTCTTCTCCGCCAAACTGATGGTCTCTGCCACTGTCTCTTTCCTTGAAAGATCACAAGTAAGCCAAGGGGCAGGAGGACAGGGTTCCACTGGTTCATTCTCCCTGTGGCACCGCGAGCTGGGCATGGTCAGGGGCAGGTGTGGGCTGTTTCACACTTGGATTTAGGGAGGAGGGATATGCAACTGCTGCCTTCCTGCTTAGAAGGGAGGGACAGGCATGGAGAATACAATCACACACGTGATGACAGTTACATAGAAGACAGCGAGTCAGGCCAGGCCAGGACGTTTCCCTAACCTGTATACTACGGACAGGGAAGCAGGAAGGAAAGTGGGACAGCAACATCAGCCACACAGTCCCACAAGTCAGAAATGGGCCTCTTGGTTAAGTGTGAAAGAGAGGTGCTAGGATAGTGGGATGGCTCTGGGATGCTGGTCCAGAAGGGACAAGATTAGGACTCCGTCAGAGGGTTGGGCCGCTCTGCAGACCAGCTCTGCGGCTGGTCTTGATGACCACGGAGGGGCCGCTTTCTTCCTGTGTGAACATCTGTCTCTTTCCTCTATTAGGGCATTGAGTACTACCTTGCACAATGCGTGACTCCGCATGGCCGAGGCACCCCCTAGGAGGCTGTACACTACAGTGGTTGCTGTAGTCATGGACTCTCGAGTCAGGGAGACCTGGGCTGGGACCTGGGATTCGTCATTGTAAGTTGCAGATTTGTCCTCTCTGGTCTTCAGGTACGGAGCCCTCAGAACCATATCTAGCAAGTCTATTTATGCTAGTTTTTTAAAAGTTTCAATACCCGCTGGACTCTAGAGAGAGCAGAATGCGTTCCCACTTCTGCATTCACAGCATGGAGATGACAGAACCCACTGTGTGAGGATCAGATGGAAAATGCAGAAGGCACCTGGCACCTGGGAGGCATCAGTGAATGGCAGTTCCAAAGCAAGGGTGACCAAAGTGAGCGGGGCCGTGGCCGGGACCACAGGCTCTCCATGCTGAGTTCTCACCATTATCCTCTGAATTCTCCAGGTATTTTGCCTTCATGTGCTCTTCTTTAGACTTCTTCATCTCTTGAAAGTAGTCATATAATTCTTGGGGCAGCTTCTCCCCTGGAGAGCGAGGTGGTAGCAGCAGGGTATTGTAGGAGTCGTAGCCCTTGAGCTGTCGCAAGATCTGTTCAAGGGGAGAATGGGCTCTGCTGTTGATCTTAATGGGAGTTTCCTTTCTGCTTATTATTCTTGTAAAATCCCTGCTCCTACCTGAGGGTGAGACTCTCAGAAACATTCTCTGGGTCTTTGGAAAGAGTTCTAAAAAGGAGCAGTGGATCCTGAACACATGGAGACTCAGGTCTTTATTCTGTTCTGTGCCCACCTGGGCATTTCACATGTGGGAAAGAGAAAGTAGTGGAACTGCACATTTCAGACACTCAAGGGACCAAAACATGAGCCAAGGACCTTGTGTACGGTCAAACTGATCTTCTGCTGTGGGACTGTAACAAAAATTCTAACTCTAAGTTACCGCAGGAGTTCTAGATAGGGACTAGAAAGAAGATACAGTTGAAAAAAAAGATCCTCAAATAAATAATGGCCAAATCTTTTTAACTTGGCAAAAATTGAAAAAAAAATCTATAGATTTAAGAAATTAAACAAAGGGGCCAGGGAGTTAGTTCAGTGGTTCTGGCGCCTGTCTTGCAAGCGTAAGGATCTGGGTTCAATTCCCCCGTAACCACATAACAATACTGCGCATGGAGACTCACGCCCAGCAGCAACCAGTACCACATACCACAGTGCCCAGCGTGGTGGCTCACGCCTGTAATCCCAGCACTTGGGAGGCAGAGGCAGGAGGATTGCTGTGATGTGAGTTTGAGGCTGAGCTCAGGGCCAGCCTGAGCCACAAAAGCGAGACCCTGTCTCAAAAAACCTAAAAAAAAAAAAAAAAAAAAAAAAAAAAAAAAAAAAAAAAAAAAAAAAAAAAAAAAAAAAAAAAAAAAAAAAAAAAAAAAAAAAAAAAAAAAAAAAAAAAAAAAAAAAAAAAAAAAAAAAAAAAAAAAAAAAAAAAAAAAAAAAAAAAAAAAAAAAAAAAAAAAAAA